>CAHIKZ030000705.1:770000-782500 GCA_903632075.3 Acanthosepion pharaonis | reverse complement strand
CCTTCAATTGGTCTACTGCAATCTTTTCCAACCAGTCCTAGGGCTCCAACTACAACAGGGATTGTTGATGTTCCCATATGCCACATTTTCGAGATTTCTATTTCAAGGTCCTTGTACTTTGACAACTTTATGAATATCTTCAAAGATACATTGCAGTCAGCAGGGACTGCCATATCAATAAGGAGGCACTTTTTTTGTTTGTGGTCTTTAATAACAATATCTGGCCGGTTGGCCTTAATTGTTCTGTCAGTGTGTATTGTGTAGTCCCATAGAATTGTAACAGGTCCTATCTCCGTAACCGGTTCTGGGTGGTGTTCATACCAGTTTCTTTCAGTTTTCCTTCCCGTAGAAGTTGCAGATTTTCCAGTGCAGATATTGGCCTATTCTGTCATGTCGGTTTTATATTCAGTGGGTGCCAACATCGTACAACCTGATACAAGATGATCAATCCTTTCTGGATATTTATCACAGAATCTGCATTTTTGGGCTGACACAATATTTTAGTATATGTGCTTTGATAATTCCTAGTTAGCAAGCATTGGTCCTGTCACAGCAAGGATAAAACCTTCAGTTTCCGCTTTCAACCCTGCACTACGTAGCCACTGATGGGTACGAGTTTTGTCTACGTCAGCTTGTTTGGTACGGGCAGAGTATTGGCTATGAAGCGGTTTATCTTGCCATCGCTTCTGTAGCTGGTCGGTTGCATTCGTCTTTGCTGTATTTTTTTAGGTATTTTGCAGTTTCAGCCGGTGTATTGTGCTGTAGTTGCATCTCTACGCCCATTATTATTATTATTATTATTATTATTTCGCCTTTACTTCTTTCTATTCGGTGATCTTGCATTATGGGCATTTCTTTTTCCGTAAAAATCATACCTTCAGTTTCCTTTTTATCTTGGAACCCGTTCTTAAACCACCGCCCCTCATTACGGATCTGCCTTCTCTTGAATTTCTTGTGTAAATGCTCCTTGCAAGGCGTTTCCCTTCACGTCAGTTCGCGTTACAGGTTCTGTAGCCGTAATCCGCCGACCATTTTTCTATCCACAATGATCTTTCTCAACCAACGTACCTTTAAGCGCCCATTCATATCTATTCTGTAAATATTTGTTCCAGAATTCACTCACAAAAGAGGGTGGAAGTGATTTGATTGAGGTAGAACCCTATCAAACATCTTCCGCTTGTCTTTAAAGGTGTAGATAAAGCTTAACCATATTACACCGAGAGCGTAAGTATCTGTTCATGCTCTTCCTTGTCTTACCGTTCAGATTTGCTAGGCCCTCTTTAGTCCAGTCATCAATGCCTGAAACATGCCTCACCAACCCGGCTACCGAAGCATTTATTATTATTATTATTATTATTATTATTATTATTATTTTCTTTCTCCCTTCTTTTTTTCAAACCAGAGATCTTGCATTATGGGGATCTCCATAAATAGGTATTACATCAAACAGATAGAACCTGTCGTTGAATATTTGTAGTGCCAAGCAACGCGGACTTCTGAAGCGATTGGTTTGGTTTGTTTTACGGCATATCAATAAATCAATAAACCTTCAATGGGTTTATTTAATGCCGATATTTTTTTAATGCTGGTAATATTCTTTTCCCAAAAATGTATTGCTGGTAATATTTTTTTGCAAAAAAGTATATCTGGTATTAAAACATATTTTTAAACTTTCATAGTGTTTTGACCCCAGTTTTTTTGTGTGGGGGTGGTAACTATTTACCCATAGCTGGGAGCCTAACAGGTGCTACCACCCCGGGTTAGGATGGACCTGGGAACACCAGCAATTAAGAGGCGTTGCTGTTGGAGGTAGTTTATCGTCTTGCACAGGACGCGGATGTAGTTTATTGTCATACCCAGGACGCGGATGTAGTTTATAGTCTTACCTAGGACGCGGATGTTGTTTATCGTCTTATCCAGGACGCGAAAGTAGTTTATCGTCATACCCAGTTCGCGGATGTAGTTTATCGTCTCACCCGGGACGCGGATGCAGTTTATCGTCTTACCCAGGACGCGGATGTAGTTTATCGTCTTACCCAGAACGCGGGTGTAGTTTATAGTCTTACCTAGGACGCGGATGTTGTTTATCGTCTTATCCAGGACGCGAAAGTAGTTTATCGTCATACCCAGGACGCGGGTGTAGTTTATAGTCTTACCTAGGACGCGGATGTTGTTTATCGTCTTACCCGGGACGCGGATGTAGTTTATCGTCTTACCCAGAACCCGGGTGTAATTTATAGTCTTACCTAGGACGCGGATGTTGTTTATCGTCTTATCCAGGACGCGAAAGTAGTTTATCGTCATACCCAGGACGCGGATGTAGTTTATCGTCTTACCCGCGACGCGGATGTAGTTTATCGTCTTATCCAGGACGCGAAAGTAGTTTATCGTCATACCCAGGACGCGGATGTAGTTTATTGTCTTACCCGGGACGCGGATGTAGTTTATCGTCTTACCCAGAACGTTGAAGCGATTGGATAGTAGGCTGCATTCTGATTTTGTCAATGTAGGACATTTGAAGTTCGTTGGTGTAGAACCCAATAGCCTAACGATGACTGGGGCATTAGTTTTCTTGAAAGGTACCATATTCCTGCAATTTTAATCCTGAGGTCGGAGTATTTTTCAGTTTGTCAATTTCTTTCATCTTGACACCAGCAACAGCCACTTTAATATGAAGGCATTTTTTTATTTCTCACTTTTTTGTTATCGGCAGTGTCATCTGGCTTGGTGGTCTCAAGAAAGTATTCTCTTTGAATGTTGAAATCCCATAAGATCTTCTGTTTATGGTTTTCGGTCGTATTTCTATGGCTTATGGCAGTACCACTTCTCGTCGACTTTAAGCCCACGTTTCCTATATAGGCAGAAAGTGCAAATTGGGGTGGGCAACTTCATCATGGCTGCGCTAGTATTTTTTCTTTGCAAACATTTCAGGGGCTCTAGTGATGTAGAACCACACAGCGTGCACTTGTCCGAATCCTCTTCGTTCTTCCTGACAGAGTTAGTATTCAGGCCCTGATCTTATGCGGCTACCAGCAAACTTTCCGTCTCGCGTTTCAAGTCACATTTCATCGACTAATCCTCTGAATCCTTTCGCAAATTGGATAATATGGGTAACGAAAGACATGACTTACCTCGGAATTCGAAACGAGCGCAAACGTGTCTTGCCTGCAAAGTGATGACAAAAAAAGAAATATGGCCGCTATTGAAGACGCAATCTATGCGCGCCGATCTCGTCCAAAACGAGACGATATTTGCACTCATGCAAATTTTGGCCGTATTGGAACAGCATAAAAAGCGGGATGCCAACAGCACCAAAAAAAAAGAGAAGTCATTCAGTAGACTGCGTGTGTTAGAGTTGGACGTACGGATTGACAGACAGACAGACAAAGAGGAAGTTGAAGTAGGCACGGCTGAGTTGGTGTCTGTTTCACAACTGCCCAGTGTAACGGCTGAGAAAGGGAGCCACACAATCCATTTACTTGAGGAGATCGAAGAAGAAGAAGAAAAAAAAACAGTCGGCCTGGCCGCGAGCGTCGCACTGCACTTTTTGACAATCCCCCCCTCCGCCCTCATCATCATTTATTTGTTTTTTTACTACATTAAACGGCTGAGGTATAAATGTTTACCCATTAAACATAAAAAAAGATAGACAAAAGAGCGTTGCGCTTTGTCCTCAGAGAAAGATTCAATTTAGAGATGAAATGCCGATACTACACTCTGATCTAAAGAAGGGGGGCGTAAAGGTCGCACTTACAATTTAGATATATACATATCTATATCTATATATATATATATATATATGTATATATGTATATATCTCTCTCTATATATATATCTATATCTATATATATATATATATATATATATATATATATATATATATTCATATATATATACATATATATATCTATATCTATCTATCTATCTATATATATCGATATATATATATATATATATATATATATATATATATATATATATATATATATATATATATATATATATATATATAAGTGCAATAATATAAACAAAAGAAATCAGACTTCCCTATCTAAATATTTTTTTGGCATCTGAAGGAAATAAATAGGACACCTAAAGTTAAATGGAAAATTATTAACAAAGGCTAGAACATGTAAAACTTGGGATGACCCATGCCTTTATGTCTCCATGAGAAATTGCACATAATTAAACTTCTAAATAATAATAATCTATTAAACAATAGACACGAGTTAACGGTTTTTTGTAGGCATCATCAATTTTTTTGGTTTGAATTATGAGCTAAAACTAGCATACAATATAATAACTTGTTTAATCCATTTCATCAGATTCATGGTTTGAATAATTAACTAAAAACATGCATACAATATAACACCCTTCATAATCCATAGCCCAAATAAATAGTTTAAATACCTAAAAAAATAAAAAGATAACCCTTTATGAAGTCGTCAAAAACAAATGTTACGACAGTTTTTTATATGCACAAATCCCTTTCATAAAAAAAATAAAATAAAAACATAAATAAATCTCCATAGACATACAAACTAGACGAGGGTTAATACATCTTCCGTTTCAAATTTAGACACCCCACCTTACCCTTGACTTGACATCTACGAAAGTAACTCTATACTGATATTTATTATTAACACCCAACCCTCGCCTACCCAACTTAAAACAATTCGCCCTAGCTGTTACCATGGATTTTGATTTCAATTTTTAAACACATAAATTTCAGAAACACGTTATTCAAAAAAAAAAAATTTCGCTTGAGGATGGAACAGAGCTTATTTTAACTCAATTTAGTTTAAATAATTATATTGAAGTTTTCGGCTCTTGTTTTGAAACATGGGACTTCTTGTGTCGCGATTTGGAGTCATATTTTTAATAAATAATTATATATATATATATATATATATATATATATATATATATATATATATACTATATATTTGGATTATTTATTTATTTCCTTTATAGTTTTCACACCCCAAAACGAGAACCGAAACCATCAATCTTTTTTAAAACATGAGAACTCTTATGTATGAAGGAATCATATTTTTGAAAAAAATAATTATAATCTAAGCTCTACTTCTGTATGGAGCACTGTTATTTAAACATAAAAACAAAATTACTAAAGAACCCTGGATTATTTACCTAACGTGTTCTTTCCTTTTTTCGAAATACCTGCACACACACACACACACACACACACACACACACACATATATATATATATATATATATATATATATATATATATATATTGAAATGGACAAAGTCAGACAATTATTTTAAGACATTTTTATTTTTATACATTCTTTTTATAGATACAAATATTTAAGTAAATGCTCTGTTTATAATAAACAGTATTAAACAATATTTACCGGCCTGACTGTCCGAGACATTTTCACAGAAATATTCGTCTTCTGACAGGATTCGAACCTGTATCCTATACGGAACCGTCATTTAGCTTGACGTGCATTTACCGATTTGGACACGAAGGAGCGTTCGGTTAGCAAGGTCGAATTTACTGCTTTTAAACTTCAATCTTCCATGAATATCTCACGTACAATCATATCTGCTCATAGCGTATCAAATGTAAACAAATGACGTCACACATTATGAAATGGACAAAGTCCGACAATTATTTTAAGACATTTTTATGTTTATACATTCTTTTTATAGATACAAACATTTAAGTATGTTTATAACAAACAGTATGTCCGAGAAATTTTTATAGAAAATATGTATTCATATCGTAACTAGAAAAGAAAGACGCACATTTTTTACATAGGATAAAATGATTGGGCGATCACAATTAATAGTTTACAAATAAAATTTGAACATTTTGTTGAGAAACTTTCACAGAGAACATTGCCAAATAATGAAGTATTGATTAATAATTTTCACCGTTGCTAATTAAGAAATTGTCTTTGATAACTTTTACGTCATTGTAGTTAAAATGCGATGACCAGAGATTCAGGGGGAAACTCTAAGTTAATCAGAATCCTCTCACAAATCGCGTGTGTAATTTGTGGCTTCCTTGGCTGATTTGCCGCGCTTACCTTTGAAATTTAATGGTGAAAATTACGTCCCTTTAATTTGATTAGCTGACATGCCTCTTCCGGTAAACGTTTCGCTTTTGCACTCGATTCTTTAAATTTAAATGAAAACATAAAGAGTTTTCGAGACAGCAATTTCGTTTGTAAAAATGAGGAGTCATAGAAACGGTTGTCGATAATGACTAATGCATTTACAATATATTAAGATAGATAGATAGATAGATAGATAGATAGATAGATAGATAGGAACAGGCTGACATATATATATATATAGAGAGAGAGAGACAGACAGATAGACAGACAGACAGACAGAGATAGAGACAGAGACAGAGAAAGTGTGAGACTGAGATAGAGAGATGTATATAGATAGATAGATATACAGGAATAAAAGAAGGAAGAGACTCACACACACACACACACACACACATATATATATATATATATATATAGAAAGAGAGAGAGAGAGAGAATGAGAGATAGACATACAGATAGATAGGGATAGGCATATATATATATATATAGAGAGAGAGAGAGACGTATATAGATAGATAGCTAGAAAGGAATAAAAGAAGAAAAGACTGACGCATAACACACACACACATATATATATATATATATAGAGAGAGAGAGAGAGAGAGAGAAAGGAGAGGGAGACAGACAGACACATAGATAGGAATAGACTGATATATATATATATATATATATATATATATATATATATATATATATATATTTTGGAACAATTCATACAAGGCTGTTACCATGGAAATTTTGATTTCAATTATGAATATACTATTAAAACACGTAAAATTTCAGAAATAAGTTATTCAAAAACAATTTCACTTGAAGATGGAGCAGAGCTTTTGTTAATTCAATTTAATTCAAATAATTATATTGAAGTTTTCGGCACTTGTTTTTAAACATGAGACCTCTTATGTCGCGAGTTGGAATCATATTTTTAAATTAATAATTATATATATATATATATATGTGTGTGTGTGTGTGTGTATGTGTGTGTGTGTGTGTGTTAAATAAAAAAAAACAATTATATATATATATATATATATATATAGAGAGAGAGAGAGAGAATTCAAGAGAGAGAGGAAAAAAAGGAAGAAACTGATACATATATATATATATATATTATATGAACACAACAATATATATATATATATATATATATATATATATATATATGATACTTCTTGAGGTCCAATATTCCGCAAAAACTGACTTTATTTTTATTCATTTTAAAATTCTCAATTCCTAACCCTTCTGAAATTTCCCATTAGTTTTCAATAATGATGATCATCAGCTTCGTTTGCACGGGTTTCTAGCCGATCTTTTAAAAAGCAACAGGACTATGCACGCAATTCTTTTATAATGCAACACCATTCACCTAGGCGGCGAAAAGAAAACGTCGGCTGCACGACCCCAACCCTGGCAGAGGGTATAAAACCTATTCATATAAACGCCACTTTCTAGGTGCTTACTTGCACAACATGGTACACACCCAACTAATATCTACCTCAAGTGTAAACTGGACCTATGCCCACATTTCTCATTTCAGTCTTTATCGGGGCCTCTGTCTCCAATTTTTTGACTAAAGTTTGAACCAGCCATGCCTATGTTTTTAAAACTTTTACAGCTATTCTGAGCCTTGTTGCTGATCTGCAAAGCTAGTGCCACTTTATTGCTATCGATCAACCGCTGAACTTTCTCCCATCGCAACAGATATGGTTTCACTTTTAACCTTCCTCCTGGATTTGAACGTGTCTGCGACAAGATCAATTCAGACGATAACTCGTATATTCAATCCAGATCTGAAGATGGCCGGTTGCCTGTACGATTCCAGAAGTTACCCGATTCCTATCATTCCCTGTCTCTACAACAACCAGATCAACTTATTCTACCGATTCCGAAAGTATGTAACGTCTTCTGTCAGGCTTTTGTCTTTACAAGAGTCAGATTAGACCAAAAAGGGAACATTGCTACCATACTTCTAAATCCACACATTCCAGCCTTGATAGCGTTCAATATTTTTTTTTTTTTGCGCTATTGTATTACTCCAAGCTGCCGTCTTTTTTAAACAGATGCAACATCACATTACGATCTCTAATCTATCGCTATTTCCAAGGCAAATGTTCGAATGGGTTTTAACTCTTTCGTTCCACCAGTTGAAATCATTATAACCAGCAATCAACATGCTACGTCCACGGGGGTAAATCACCCACATTTCCTCCGTACTCCATTCGTAAGACGAAACTCCATTGGCAATCCCTTTCCACACGGTTCGGCAATGTCTTATTGTCCCCATATCCCCAATATCCAACCCTCAGTACCGAGCTATGGTGTCTGCGAAAGTCAATTTCATCGACATTGATTTTTTTCCTAAACTATATTTTAACGAAAGGGGTTGCCTCCTATAAATCTATAGGGAGATCAATAAAATTGCCGTCAAGGTTGCTGAATTTTCCACTGTAAAGTGGCTTCTTTTACCTGAATGTATAATATTAATTCTTGAAAAACCTCTTTTTGCCTCGGAAATTGGTTTGGTTTAGTTTGTTTTACAGCATATCAACCTCAATGGCTTATTTAATGCCAACAAAATTCTTATTGTTGGTAATATTTTGTTTTGTCAAAAATCGATTTCTGATAATAATGTATTGCTGGTAATATTTTTTTCCAAAAATATATTGCTTTTCAAAGACATATTGTTAGTAATATTCTTTTTTTCAAAAATGTATTGCTGATAATAATTTTTTTACAAAGTATTTCTGGTATTAAAACCTATTTTTACACTTTCATAATGTTTTGACACCAGTTTCGGGGTTGCCTATTTGCCCATAGCTGGGATCCTAACAGGTGCTACCACCCCGGTTCAGGGTAGACCTGGGAACACCAGCAATTAAGAGGCGGTTCCACGCTCCTCAAAACCTCCTGATCAGAGGCCTTGCTGTTGGACGTAGTTTATCGTCTTGTACAGGACGCGGATGTAGTTTATCGTCTTACCCAGAACGCGAATGTAGTTTATCGTCTTACCCAGGACGCGGATGTAGTTTATCGTCATACCCAGGACGCGGATGTAGTTTATCATCTTACCCAGGACGTGCATGTAGTTTATCGTCATTATCAGGACGCGCCTCGGAAGAGCTGATAATAGTTTTCGCTTTTTGTACACTTTGAACAATTGCAGGTTTATGAAAATTTTTCGGGACATTGTCTACGTAATCACGAAAATTATTAGTGGGAATGTTGTGGTGAAAATTTTTACTGAAGCCATTCGGCACTTCTTTTGCAGCTTTTCAGGAAATAATTATTTCCGCAGTTCCAATTTATATTAACCTTTATTCGATCACCTGAACTTACATCCCCAACAGATTATGTGACTACAATGTGTAGACAGTCTAAAATTAGTAGTTTGTTTGCTCGGGTTGCTGCTAGCAACGGATTCTCTGAGCTCATAAAATTCCAAGAACAGGTTCGGGCGAGCCTTTGCGAACCGGCCGAATCCCGCCATTACCTGCTTCCTATAGTCTAATTTACAGTAATCAAACACAGGATTAATTACAACGTACCAAACCAGAACGAGATTTCTATTTTTCAGCGATATTCTCTTGCACGAGATATGGAACGTGACTTCCTGTTTTTCATTCCTTTCTTGTTCGTCCGCAAATCTTTGTTCTTTTCCTTACTTGCTTCCGGCCTGTTCTGTTTCCGCTCGAAGAATTGTAACCGCCTGATTGTTATTTGGAACTTTTTAATTTAGAAAATATTTCATTATCTACAGGAGCTCCTCTTTCGCTTACCGTTCTCCCCAATCCCATGCCACGGACGATCGAAGCTTAACACCAAATAAGCATGAACACGATATCGTTGATGAAATTACGTCAAAAGGAATCGATTTTTTAGATTATCATCGCAGAAAATTATCGATCCAAGAATGTTGATACGTTTCAAACATAAATAATAAGCTAACCAGAAGAATATAATAATGGACTCCCCCACCCCGTCGGTTTTGACGTATGAGGATCTGACAGCTTACTTGATTCAGTTATGAAAGTTTGAGCGATAATCTTAAGTGGCATTTAAGACCCGCTAGTGATTTACAAAGGAGGCCAAATATGAAGCAAATGTGAGGACTGTGAGATGAGATCACTCTTAGATTGGCTGACCTTTTAGATCTTGCTCTCGCTTCTTGAAGATGATTCAGACAAGCAGATTGAAAACTGCTGAGTCTACTAAAAGACGTTGATCTCCATTCTACCCACTTCAAGGCTAAGTGCTCAATGGCGAAGAATATATCGGCAGATAGATAGATAGATAGATAGATAGATAGATAGATAGATAGATAGATAGATAGATGTACTAGCTTAAAAGCCACCCTATCGGATGGCATTTAAGTTAGCTCCTGTGGGGCGCTCTTGATTGGCCCTTTGGCTTGTTCAAGTGTTTCAAAGTTCCTAATTCTTTGCATATTCTCAGCATTGATCTGGCAAGACAAGCTTTCTAACCATGGCACCACGTCGAAGTGCCCTAATTTTCTAAGCGTAGCATAGATGTGGCACAAGGCAGAAAGTACTGGGCACCCAGCGAGTGTCGAACTCACTAGATGCTCGTAACTGATCTTCCTTTACCGTTACAGCTCATCGAAAGGTCCTAAATGATTTTCTACCGAGCGTGTAAGCAACGATGAGGTCTTAGAGAGGTTGCAAACAAGGAGAAGGCTTTTACTTATCATCAGAAAGAGGCAGCTGAAATTTCTGGGACAGATAATGAGGAATCTGATACTCACGTGTCGAATAGCGGGAAAAGAAAGAGAAGGGAAAGCAGGGCGTTACATACCTGGTGTTATAAAATAAAATAAGACATATCTCGGCTGATCTGCAGGCAAATAAACTAACATACTCAAGAGCGAGAGCCGGATGTAAACGGGACAAGGCCCCGTCACAAATGACCATTATCTTCGTTTACGGCTGGTCCCGACGTACGAGTTCCGGTCGAAAAATAAAATTATATTTTAAACTGTTTCTATTTTTCGACCAATAAAAATGCTTCCCTCCTAATTATACTTGCGTCATTTTTAGAGCCTGTTAAGTCATAAAAAAATCCCATAAAAGGGGTCACACGGAAGTACAACAAGCAGTCAACAGGAGGCCAGGGAAGAGACCTGTCACGGCCAGTATGAGCGGTCAGCAGCAGTCAGCAGGAGGAGCGCCACGCCAACCAGTGAAAACTACTATGTGAGATCAACCCAGACCGGGAGCCGGCCTATGAACTATACCACAAGGTAGCTGTCCCAAACCCACACGTTCCTGTTGAAATAAATCACGTAAATCTATTTCTGCTGTTGTATTTCTTTCTTGCAACCATACGCTTGTCTATAATACTGGCAAGCTTGAGGAAGTGGATGACAAAACGTGGTCTGGGGGAGGAAGCAGGGAGAAGGAACTTGTTGAGAGCTGCAAAGGATAGAGGGGAGGTGGAGAGCCATGATCGTCTACGTCCTGAAAGGACACGGCACATAAAAAGAAAGAAGATGTGGCACAAGGCACAAAGTATGGGGGCCCCCAGTGTGGATCCTAACTTATTTAGCGAGACAAGCTTTCTAGCCATTATATCACGTCGAAGTGACTGGTGATTTACGTAGCTTAGACATTACATAAAACTGAAAGTGTGAGGCATCCAGTGAGGATGGAACAAGCTTGTTATCCATTACACCACGTCGAAGTAGCCAGCCTTTCTCGGTGTGACTTCTTGTGGGGTACAAAGAAGAGTGACGCGGTATGCGAGATCTCAGTCTTGACTTGTAAACCGTCTTTTTTCTTAAGGTCTCTTTTTAGAAACAGCTTACATAGAAGCATCATTTGTAAACATCTTTAAAAGACATCATGTGAGAATAAACGGAGCGTCGGAAGGAAGTGGGGAAAGATGGAGAACAGAGAAATAGTCAGAGTCCAGGGAGAAAGAAAGAAAGAAAGTAAGAAAGAAAGAAAGAAAGAAACAAAAAGAGACATAAACTTTGAAAAGATAGATAGATAGATAGATAGATAGATAGATAGATAGATAGATAGATAGATAGTGAACAGAATGAGATAGATAGATAGATAGATAGATAGATAGATAGAATGAAAGAAAGAAAATTGAATGAATTAGAAAGAAAATTGACAGAATGAAATAGATAGAAAGAAAGAAAATTGACAGAATGAGATATTAAGAAAAAAGAAAATTGACAGAATGATATAGACAAATAGAAAGAAAGAAACAAAATTGACAGAAAGAGATAGATAGAAAATAAGAAAATTGACAGAATGAGAAAGAAAGAAAGAAAGAAAGAAAGAAAATTGACAGAATGAGATAGATAGATAGATAGATAGAAAGAAAGTAAGAAAATTGACAGAATGAAATAGAAAGATAGAAAGAATGTGATAGAAAGAAAAA
>CAHIKZ030000705.1:752500-762500 GCA_903632075.3 Acanthosepion pharaonis | reverse complement strand
TTTGAATAAACACTTCAATGATCACGTCATCTATTGAATCAGAGACACGCATAATGTTACGGTTTATTCAAAATTGTTTTCGTTTTTCATCAACATAGCGCTTCTATAACGCTCGACGTAATTTTCAGTGATTGTTTTATGTTGATTTCTTAAGAAAGATGGTGGATTGGTTTCCGTCTACCTTCTCCTCTGTTGAATTGCCACGACGTCTTGTAAAAGATAGTGGATTAGCACTTGGCACATTCACCACGACTGAATTGCCAAGACATTCGGACAGATAATAATAACCGCTTCCTTAGAAAAATAGTGGATTGGATTTTGGCGACTTCATTGCGACAAAATTGCCATGGCATTCGGAAAGATAGTGAATTGTTTTCCCGCTGCCTTCTCCAAGACTTAATTACCGGAATTGTTGGGAAAGATATAACATTGGAATCCCGCGCCGCCTCATCCAAGACTTTTTTTTTAAGCGTCTCACTCCAAGCAAGGCGGGAAGCCACAAGGACACAAGGGGTTGCAGAAGATTTGGAGCAAGATCAGATTCTCCTCATCCTGTTCTCTATCACTCCTATCTGATCTTGCTCCAAATTTTCTATAACCCCTTGCGTCCTAGTTGCTCCCCGCCTTGCTTGGGGTGAAACGCTTACCGAAAAAAAAAATATCAACCTCGTTTTTATTTAGGGAGTTGTTAACTATAGCTAACGCCTTCCATCCTGTCTTCACGGTTGGGTTTGCAGGTTCACGGAGTCATATGCTGACATCCGATCCCAGCAAAGTCACGCATGTCAAAGTATGGAGAGTCTCGTGCTGGATTCTGGAATTCTTATTTTTTTTTCGTCTTCTTTTGTGGCAGGAAAAGGGTTTATTTTTCTGTCTATACCCCTGAGATGAGGTATTATGATTACTTGCATTATTTGCATTACTCGGACTTTTATCCTCATCTTCATTGCCATATTCACAACGTTTCGGCCGCTGTACGCTCCGGCCTTCTTCAGGTGATTGGAATTTGAACCGAACCCTTTATTTCGTCCACCGGGGTAGATTGTTCTAGTTCCACGTGCCATATTTTTGTGATGTCGACAAACACTCGCTTTGTAATCGCAGATACAACTATATTAACGCCGTGTCAGACGGGTGTCAGACGCCTTCGAATAACACTCGCATTAATAGTACTTGTTCGATAATACTCGCTCGAATAGTAACCATCGAATAGTGATCCGAATAGAGAAATAGTATAGTAAATAGTGTAGAGAATAGCGGTCCGTATAGTAATAGAGGATAGCCTAGAAATGACGATCCGAATAGTAATAGAGGATAGACTAGAAATAGCGATCGTTAGTCATCAGCTACTTCCTACATATATGTGTTTCCTCTATGGTCACGTGGTCTATTTAATTCAGTAATGGTATCGCCTGTGTTTACTCACTGACGATCTATGTTCAAACTCTATATTGAATATGTGTTATACAGGAATAAAGTATTGGTAACGACATTTTATTCCTATATAACCTATATTTAATATAGAAATACAAAGGAGAAGCCCCTTAAGGGAATAGAAAACTAGACAATCTACCCCGCTGGACGAAATAAAGAGTCCGGTTCGAAAATCCAATCATCTGATGAAAACCGGAGCTTACAACAGCCGGAACGTTGGGGATATGGCAATGAAAATGAGGATAAGAATCGTATTATTTACATTAAATAATACGTGTTTATTTTTGTTTATAAAACTTGATTTGATTTTTTTTGTTTTAATTCATTTTTTTTTTTTAACAACTGCCGGGGACAAATAGTCCTGGTAGAAATACGCCAAAGACACCCAAAGCAAGTAGGTTATACAATTAATTACATTTCACTTCTATTCCGTATTTGTACGGCAGTCTATTCCACTGTCAAGAAGAAATATCTGTTTTTACCTCTCATCCAGCAGGCCCGACAGACTACACAACATTATTTATTTTGGAGTAAGCAATCTATGATAGAAGAAATTATTAAGTGTCACAATTCTTCTGATTCTCAATCGTGGCACCAGAAAGCGCCATTCCCACACGTCCTGACTCTCAAGTAGGCAAATGTTTTGAAAAGAAGTGGCTAGACTCTCTGGAGACGTGAGTCATTTGATGCGCCTAGTTTGAAAAGTTGGGCAACACAGCAGATGACGAACGTTGTAAAGCATTTCTGCTCTCCGTTGCAAAAGAGTTCCACTATCGTCGAATAGTTTTCGCTTTCGCTCTCTATCTTTTTCTCCTCCTTCTCCTCCTCCCTCTTCTTCTTCTTCTTCTTCTTCTTCTTCTCATATTTCTTGTCCTTGTTCTTTTTATCTCCGTCCTGTTCTTCTCATCTTTCTTCATTTTCTCATCTCCCTTTTCGCCCTTCACATCTTTTTCTTTTTCTTCTCTTCGTTCTTCTTCTTTTTCTTTCTTTTTCTCATTTTTCTTGTTCTTTTTTGTTGTTGTTGTTGTTCTTCTTCTTCTTCTTCTTCTCATCTTTCTTCTTTTATTATCTTTATTCTTCTTCTTCTTTTTCTTCTTCTTCTCCTCCTCCTCCTCCTTCTTCTTCTTCTTCTTCTTCTCATCTTCCCCCTCCTTCTTCTTCTTCTCCTCCTCCTGCCCCTCCTTCTTCTTCTTCTTCTTCTTCTGCTTCTTCTTCTCCTCCTCCTCCTCCCCTCCTTCTTCTTCTTCTTCTTCTCCTCCTCCTCCTCCCCCTCCTTCTTCGTCGTCTTCTTCTTCCTCTTCTTCTCCTCCCCTCCGTCGTCTTCTTCTTCTTCTTCGCCTCCTCCTCCTCCCCCTCCCTCTTCTTCTTCTTCTTCGCCTCCTCCTCCTCCGTCTTCTTCTTCTTCTTCTTCTTCTTCTTCTTCTTCTTCTTCTTCATTTGTTTTCCCCTTTCATTCTCATTCACTCTTTCCTTTTTTTTTTTTCGGTTTCTATTTTTGTATCTTACACACAGTGACGTCTACCCGCACTACTTCCATCTCTTTCTCTCTCTCTCTTTCTTGGCCTGCTTCGCTATACGCGCGCCTTTCTTTCTTTCACTCTCCCTCTCTCTCCTTCTCTATACACGTTCTGTCTATTTCAAACACTGGTATCCACCACTGAAAATGTCGGTAGGAGTAATAAAAATGGCGGATAAAAACTAAATACATTAATCCTTTTGAATCACACACACACGCGCGCACACGCACATACACATACACATCTACCTACATATCTATCTATCTATCTATCTATCTATCTATCTATCTATATCTATATATATATGTGTGTGTGTGTGTGTGTGTGTTTGTGCGTGTTGAACAATAAAAAAAATCGTGAAATTGAAAAATTAAAATTTTCAGACACATATATTAAAATTTTCAGACACAATATTTTTGCTTTTATTTTTTCAATTTTTTCAATTTCTCGACTAGTTTCGGCCAGCATGGATGGCCATCATCAGGAGAAAAAATTCCTGCTTCTTAGTAGCAGTGAACTGCAGGAATAGATGACTTACGGAAGAAAATTAACTTTATCTGTAGTTTTCATTTTTTTTTTTTTTTTATCGTTAATTTTTAAACCAGTCCTTCTGTTGGTCAAACGGCCGCTTTTAAGTTGATTTTTTTTGTTTTTTAAGATAGAGGCTGGATAGATTCATGCTACTCATATATATATATATATATATATATATATATATATATATATATATATATATATATATAATGAATAAATTACAGACATTATGTCTGCTAATTTTAAACAAAATCTGTTTATACTCACGAATAACGTTCTCTGTATTGATATTAAGACATAAGAGAAATGTGTTATAGCTGTTTAAATTTCTTTTATTATTATTTCCGAAGTACTTTCGATCTTTTTCCAAGATCATCTTCAGGGGTGCGAGTAATACAAAACTATATGTTGTTCATTAATATAAGTATTTATACAAAGTTGTCCGTTGTTATCCATTACCATAATTTTTTCAAAACAGTTGACAATAAGGAATAAAGAAAAGAAAGAACTAAGAACATGTAATTTTGGCAAAAACAAAATGCTCAATACACTAAGAAGAGCAAATCTATGAACGTAAAGATTCATAGTTACATATATATATATATATATATATATATATATATATATATATATATATATATATATATCGTCGACTCACCCGTCGAGTTCAACGTATGAGGTCAAGCAGATCAGTTTCTAGGAAACCAACAGCCCGACAACAGAACATGAGATTTGTTTATAGTGGTGAAGGTTTCGTGCAGGACCATCCACACTTTTTGAAGGGCCGAATACAGAGACCTGGTGCACTACGTGCCAAGGTCCCCAAACGACCCTCCGCAGGTTTTGAATTTAGAGTTGTCCTTCTCCTAGACCAGTTGCCATCCATGGCTATAGAACCCAGTCTGTCCTTCTATTTATCCATAGCTGGAGGGAGAAGAAGAGGATTCATACGTTTTCCAAGGGTATTAGCACGTAAGTGAATGTAATGGATTCGACTGGAATTTGAACTCGGCTCTTCGATTCCTCAATCCAAGCCGCTATCCATTACTCAACCGTGCGTCTCTCTCTCGGCTTCTATTCTCTCTCTAACTATATATATATATATATATATATATATATATATATATATATATATATATATATATATATATATATATATATATATATATATATATATATTTCTCTACTATATATATATATATAGATATATATGATTCTTCTATTCTATATATATAATACATGATTCTATTCTCTCTCTCTATATATATATACATATAAACAAGCATACATATATTCTTTTTATATATATATATATATATATATATATATATATATATATATATATATATATATAATCATGACATTCTGCAAATGCACGTATATATGTTCATACTGGCTGATATTTTGCTTTTCATTAGAATCCATTAATTCATTAATCCATTAAGATGGCAATTTGTCTATATATATATATATATATATATATATATATATATATATATCAGCATTTCACCCCAAGCTAGGTGGGAGTGCCACTAGCACGCAAGGAGTTACAGAGAGTGGGAGCAAGAGTGAAGAAGCGTGATAGAGGAAAGGATGAAGAGAAAGACGATTGACATTGCATTTGAACATTTGGAGATTATAGCTATCAGGGAAGCAAGTAAGAGGAAGGGATTTCCACAGACGGGAAGCTATTGGAGTAGAAGAGACGGCCACATTTAACCGTTTCGACAATGAAAGGGTAGGGGACTGAGATGCCAATCTAGTGGCACATTTAAATGCATGCAGTCTGGGAACCAGCGAAAGTAGCTCATCGTAGAAAAGACAGAGGGAGGCGATCGCACGTCTGTGAGAGAACGACTGTAAACGAGATACCAGATCAGGGTCAACCACATCTCTGGATTTTATCGAGGACCTTAAGACGAACAACGGGGACACCAGATCATATATGACAGCAGTATTCCATGCAAGGGCGAATGGTTGATTTCTAGATTTGAAAGATGGACTCGGGCGAGAACAACTTTCTGGTACGACACAGAGAACCAACTTTCCTTGCAGTGGATGAAACTATTGATTCAATGTATTTGTTCCAACTCCGGTCAGTAGACAGAGTGAGACGAAACAGTCGCAGAGAAGTGGAATTGACCATCAGACATTCTAATGTGAGGCAGGGTGGGCTCACTGCGGTGGGTAAAAGAGATCAGTTTTGTTAAAGTTAACCAGCCATTTCTTGCCCCAGTTAACAACAGATTGGAGGTCTTTTTCGCCATGTTAGTTGTGTCAGCGATAACGGATGTCATATATATATATATATATATATATATATATATAATTATTTATTTAAAAAAATTTATAACATAGATATGTTTATAAATCACTACAAAATAGCCATTTTGTTTCAAACTTTGGTGTCTTATCAAGATGATGTTGAATGTAAATATATATGACAGACAGACATATTTTTAACTTGTCTGATTATGAGTTGTCTGTCTCCAAGAAGGTCGTCTTGTCTCGAGGTCTGGAGTTTTGTATTCCTCCTAAGAAAGTTGAGGTGTTTAGTAATTTCGAGGTCCTCCTTTTCTCAATTATTAAAGCACCATCCTAACTCTGAGGACCATTTGTTTTTGCCGTAAAGCCCGGTTAAAAGAATCCATTATTGGCATTGTAGACTATATATATATATATATATATATATATATATATATATATATATATATATATGAGAGGGACGAAAACCAGTCGACTGGTGTGTTTTTATTTTAAACTTATCATGGCCTACAATACAACATTTCTAGTTTTAATGCCTTAATACGCTTTTGTACCATTTCAAACCTATTTAAATATATATATATATATATATATATATATATATATATATATATATATATATACATATACATTTTTATATATACATTTTTATATATACATTTATATATATATATATATATATATATATATATATATATATATATATATATATATTCCTTTTCATTTCATTGTTGGAATTGTTACCTGATGATCCACAGTCCTTTAAAAGGATTTTGGTAAAATAAATTATCGTAATGGTACCTTAAAGTGGTCTGTTTTTCATTAAATATATATGCATATATATATATATATATATATATATATATATATATATATATATATATATACAGGACATTCGACAAATGCAGTTATATGCACATACAGGCGGATATGGATACACATATTTGAATAGAGGCAGTGTTTTATTTATTTATTTATTTATTAAGCAGTATATTTAATTATTTACATATTCCGACTTGAACCATATTTTTTTCTAATATGATTTCCTGAATATTCCGCTTAATAGATAAATAAAAACAGACCATCTTCTTAGTATCCATTTAAAATAGCGTTTAAAAAATGAATATATATATATATATATATATATATATATATATATATATATATATATAGTTAGGTAATAAAATGTTTGGAAATTCGTATGGATAATCCCAAGGAGTATGTAATTGTTGTAGAGTAGTTTTCACAGTGGAGGCTTGTATTTCACTAAGTCGGTCCTAAAAGTGGTTCGACGTACAAAACGTTAGGAACTTGAAATAATAGTTAATGACGCAGCAATCTAGTTGATGAAGATACTTTTAATGTCCGACATCGACTGACTCACACAACTCACTGAGCTCCACTGGCCACTGCTACTACTACTACTTATTATCTGTGGGAGAGTCTATTTACAATAGAATAGGTATGATCTAGTATAACACTAATCCAGAGAGCTCAATGTAAAAACAGAGCAAATATTAGTTTAATTTAAAAAACAGACAACCTTAAGGGTCCATTGACTATATTTTATTTTCTCAGGACAGCGATTTTTTCCTAGTTCGTCAGATCCCAATTCCAGTCATAGAAGAAAATTGTTTAAAAATGTACATATTATTATTTTTATACATGTTATATATATATATATATATATATATATAAAGGTGCAATTAATTTATTAAAAAGATGAATTATTCATACAAAAAACATTTTTTTTTAAATTTTACAATTGTGCGTTCTTGTACAAATATATGATAAGTGAATTCTTTTTTACTTTTTTGACAGAAAATTTACCATTAAAAAAGAATTCACTTATCACTATATTTGTATAAGAACGCACAATTGTAAAATTTAAATTCGAACTCAGCGTTGCGACTGCACGCTCTAAAAACAATAACCCATTTTTAGCATTTTTCGGATACAACAATACATATATTTTCGTTGTCCTTTTATTACTGAGAGTAAAAACAAGAACAAAATCTATTCCATACCTGAGGATGTCTGTAGGAACAGACGAAAGCTTGTAAAAATAATAAGAACTCATGCAACAGAAAGTTATAAAAACAAGGATCTTTTCATTCATGAACAGGTTCGGGGTTTTTGTATATTATTTGAATTGTTCGCGACGATGTATTTCTCGCCAATTAAATCATTAACCTTTGTATTTGTTTTTTGTATGAATAATTCATGAATACATATATATATATATATATATATATATATATATATATATATATATATTGTGTATTTAGGCAGAAATCCTTTATTTATGCACATTTCCTTAAAAACGACAGGGAAGGTATTACGATTGAGCGTTATATTTAATTTTTCTTGCGTTTGAACAAATATTTTCTTTTTTCGACACAGAGTGTCTAGAAATTGCCCAAATGTTCTAAAATTCCGAGCGCTTTCGGCTATACTTTCAGCCATTATCAAGGATGATTTTATTTTTTTCAATTTAATTGGGTGTATGCGTTGTGTGTATGTATTTAGTCTTATAGAGACGTTTATTTTTCGAACACAGCAAATTGTGGCCGTGTTCGTAGTTAATATTATTAAATGTTGGCTTTTTCTTTTTTATCATTAATGCTTTATATATATATATATATATGTTAGGCATTTGGCTCTTTTTTGAGATAATGGCAAAAATTTGGTCGGTCAAGATCGGCAGGCTGTTAGCCTGGATTGGGACTCCCCAGGCGATACACATTGACAAAGGTGTATGGTATACTTGCTTTAGCCAGACAACAGGACTCCACTCTTGGCCAAACATTGACACTGACAAGCATCCGGGGCATTATATTTCGTGCTGGCTTGGAGAGCAGCACTGAGAGCCAATCGCCTTAGGAATTCTACGGATTTTATCCACTGCCTTGAGGCTATTTTCATGCAGGAAAAAAGCGATGGAAGTATCTATCTATCTATCTATCTATCTATCTATCTATCTATATATATATATATATATATATATATTATAGTTGAAAAATACATGCCCTCCCGTACCTAAGCCCCTTTTCGAACGTAACAAGTAACTGATACAACAAAATTTAATAAAAATGAACACGCTACCACCATTTGTCTGGATTCTTGGATTTCTCTGTATTCTTAGTAAACGTAAATTATGAATTTCCCTTGCAGTTAAAACTCAGTAAATTTTTAAATAAATATGTTACTCCAAAATTCGCTTGAGGATGAAATGGAACAAATGTTTTTTAATTTAATTACAAAATTAAATTTAAAGTTTTTAGCTTCCATTTTTGAAACATGGTTATTACTTTGTAGCGAAAAAAAACATATTTTAAATAAGTTAATTTCTAATATTAATGCTCTGTAAATTTACATTGAGCACTATTTAAATAAAGATACTGTTCTTTCTTTTTATTTGAATATACACATATATGTATATAAATATATATATATATATATATATATATATATGGGATAATAGCTGGCCACTCGTATGCAATGTCACCTGTCTACTAAGGCGGTTAGGCAATCCCTATTGCAGACGCCTTCTCTGTGGTTTATACGGTAACTATGCTGAGCAGATTTTAGTCACAGTGTCTGAGAATGTACATGTTATCTAGCGTGATCAACAATTTGAAGAAGCCCGGCACGCTCAAGACATCGGCCACGATAACTTATAGCTTGTATATATATATATATATATATATATATGTATATGTGTGTGTGTGTGTGTATGTGTGTGGATCATTCATACAATAAGTAAATTAGTAAAGTTAATGATATAAAATGGCGAAACTTTACTAATTTACTTTTTGTATGAATGATTCATTGTAATATAAATTGAATTGCACCACATATTTTGAAAACTGAGTACTTGAAAATTGCTTCGGTATGAAACTCGGAGTTGTAAGATATTATGAATATTATGCCATCTCTACAAATATACTTAAATGTCTATAATTTGTAACAGAAGCCATTGGTTTATACCAACGGTTTTCCATACTTCATTCTCCAATTCACGTTCGTGTGGTCATGTGTGACGTCATGAGATGCGGTTCGATTTTCGCTTCTTGCGTCTTATTTGCACGTGTTTATCGTTGCTTAGAAATCATCTATGTAAACAATAACAGGCTATCATCACTGTCTTGTCCGTATATTGCTTAATATGTTGTAATTGACATCTTTGATAATGGTTTATGTCAGCCGAAAGCTTAGATTGTATTAAAAAAAAATATGGATCAATATTG
>CAHIKZ030000705.1:740000-750000 GCA_903632075.3 Acanthosepion pharaonis | reverse complement strand
TTTTTTTGTTTTTTTTGAATTTGTAGGTCTGATGAATTGATCGTATTTACGATTCCAATGGAATAAATTATGACCATGGAATATTAGTGTTTAAGCCTTTTTTATTATATCCTTACTCTGTCCTGGACATTGAGTTCTATATATATATATTCCTCTTGGAATTTTTATTCAAAAAATATACATGTAAGGCTATTTATATATTTTAGAGGCTGTATAGAGATACCACTAATATTATTTATATATATCTATATTTAGATAGATAGATAGGGAGGATAGATCATAATATAATATATATCTATACATATATATATATATATATATATATACCTTTGATATTATCTGTCTGTTTGACTATCTATCTATCCGTATAAATATATATATATATATAGATAATATTAGTGGTAAATATACATATATTGGTACACCAGAAATAAAATAGAAAAGAAAACTACGTTTTTTGTATCGCAAAATAATCCATCGGTTCCTTAGTAAATTTTGTTTTTATTTTTAAAAAGACAGTTAGACCATTAACCCCCAAAAAACGAAATATTATAATAATATTTTTGTTTAAAGTATTTTTTTTTATATATATATATATATATATATATATATATATATATATATATATATAAGAGGAGATTGAAGGTTACTGAATGAGATTGTTTGTCCATGGTCAGTTTAGTTTTATTTAGTTTTTTTTGTTAATGAATATCATCGGTCCAAAACTTGAATTAAGAATATGTTTGCAAAGAAATAAAACAATCGAAAAGACCCAAGAGGTGCTTTCGTTATTGTTGTTTTTCCTGATTCATTTACTTTCCTTTGGTTCTATCATATATACCCTATTAGGTAAACCGAAAAAATGCATGTATTATTGCCTGGAAATCAATCCCAGATGGATGGAAATAATGAATGTCGAATTCCAATGGGCTTGGAAGAAGATGAGGTTTACTTTACCAGAAATCAAATGACGAGAAGGTGATTCAGTAATAGCATCATTTTGTTGGAATGGGAAAATTATTACGGAGGTTCTAATTTTTTCCGAAACTATTAAGCTTGAAAAGAAAGAAATCTAAAAGAAAAAAGGTTTTAAAAAGAAAGTCTGAAAATAGGCAAAAAATGAAAGAAAGAAAGAAAGAAAGAAAAGAAATAAAATAAATAAATGTTAAAAAAAGAAATTTTTTCGACCTAATTCTCTAGATGAAGAAGAAAGAAAAGAAACAAACAAATTTTGCAAAAGAATGAAAAATAGATGAAGAAAGAAATACAATATTTAAGAAACTTTAATTTAAAGAAAGAAATGGTAGATGAAAAGAAAGAAAGAAAGAAAGGAAGAAAGAAAATGAAAGAAAAAAACAAAAAAAAAAAATTGAACAATGAAGGGATTCATACAGGTTCTTTTCTAAAAAGAAAAAACTTAAACAAAAAAGATGAAATAGACAGATTCTCTAAAGAAGAGAAAAAAAAAAAAAAAGAAAGAAAGAAAAAAGAAAAAGGAAGAAAGAAAGAAAAAAAAGAAAGAATAAAGAAAGCAATAAAGAACAAAAAAGAAGAAAGAAAACTAACGAAAATAAAGAAAAAAGAAGAAAAAAGAAAAAGATGAAGAAGAATTCAAGCAGCCAAGGAGAAAGAAAGAAAGAAAGAAAGAAAAACAAAAAAGAAAGAAAGAAAATCGTATTCAAAAAAAAAAAAGAAAAAAAAAAACGTATTAATCAGAAAAATCTGTAGAATAGGATGATTTTGGAAAGAAATAAGTAAGTCTGTAAATTCTAAAGAAAGAAAACTAGATTGAAACAAAGAAAGAAAACAAAGATGAAATAAATAGATAAAATAGAAGAAAGGAAGACAAAGATAAAGTTTTATTTGTTAGGCAATAGGAAAATAAAAAAGAAAGAAAGAAAGAAAGAAAAAACAAATTTAAATGAAAATAAAACAGATAAAGAATAAATAAAGCAAGAACGAAAGAAACAAAGAATGAAAGAAAACAAACGAAGATGAAATAAATAAATAAGATAGAAGGACGAAAAAGATAAAGAAGAATTGAAGCAAGAAAGAAAGAAAGAAAGAAAGAAAAAATGAAAGAAAGAAAGAAAGAAACAAATCTTATAAAAGAAGGTAAAAATATGAAAGGAAAAAATAAAATGAAAATTTGAAAGTAAAATATCCTGTTTTAAAAAGAAGAATTTACGAGGAAGAAGCAATATGGAAAAAGAAAACAGAAACAAAGAAAGAAAGACCAAACAAATAAACAAATTAAAAAGAAAGAAAATGAAGAAGAAAGAAAGAAAGAAAGAAAAAATAGAAAAAAGAAGAAAAGCAGACGAACAAAAAAGAAAGCAACAAGAAAGAAAGAAGCAAAGAAAGAAGAAACAAAAAAGAAGCAAAGAAAGAAATTAGAAGAAAAAGAAAGAAAACATACAAAGAATAAAGAAAGAAAGAAAGAAAGAAAGAAAAGAAGCAAAGAAAGAAAGATGAAAAAAAAAAGATTCGAAAGAAGTTTAAGAATGAAAGAAAGAAACAAACAAAACAAACAAAGAAGAGGAGAGAATACGAGGGAAAATCAGAAAGCGAAAAAGAACAGAAAAAAGATGTTTTTCTAAAGTCTTGGAATTTTTACAACCCGAAGGTATGGTGTGCCCAGTGATTATCCAAGGCTCTACTCAGTCATAATATTTCTAGCGAGTTCAAAATCTGCTTACTATGACACCTCAAAGTTATTCAAAGACCACAAGAAAATATATGGCTGACAGTTGCCGGGGTGCGGGGTGTATACTAACGGGAGTGAAAGTGAGAGAAAACAAAGCAGAGAGAGTTGGAGAACGAAAGTAGAGTGAGAGGAAAGAAACTGGGGAAGCTTTAAAAAAAGAAAGATGGCAGAAAAGAAGCGGGAGAAAATGAGAAGGTGGAAGAGAAAAAAGAAAAAGCCTTGCGGGTATCCTTCTTAAATGGGCAATCATAAAACTGTCGAAAGAAATTATCAATTCACCCCAAGCAAGTCTTTAATGAAACCTAAGACACAAGCGGCTACTGGAAGTGCAAAATTCTCAAAAGACTTTAGAAAGAACTAAACCCAACCCTAAACAACTTGTCCAGAAAAACAAAACCAAACAATAATTTTTGTTCAAAAAAAAAGCATTTCCATCCTTTTTAAACAACAGGGCGATAGGCAATTCCCAAACTACTGTTTGAATATATATATATATGGTATATATATATATATATATATAAATATATATAAACCAGATTTAAAGTTTAAGAAACAGCAGATATTTTTATATATGGTGCGAATGTTAAAAAAATTAAAATCCCATTAAATTATTAATAATGTATTTTTAAATACATTATTAATTTTTTTCCAAGAAAAATTCCAGTTGGTTTTTTTCAATAGAAAATTAATATATAAAATGTGTAACTAATTTTTTTATATGTATATATTTTTATTATATATATATATATATATATATATATAACAAGAAATATAGTCTTAAGGAGTGATAAATTTATGAAACAAACTGTTCAATATCAGAGAGAAAAAATATTTTCTATTCTAGAATTCTATTTCTATCTTCCAGTTTATATATTCAATATTGATATCTTGCATATAATTATGAAACAGACTCAGAGTCGTATTATACTAATTGATTCTATGTTCATTTATATATATATATATATATATATATATATATATATATATATATATATATGATATGAGAACACCAAGTTGTCCATAATTTTTGTTGCCCCAACTGTTTTTTAGCCAATATATAACCATTTTTCATGATGTTTTGTTTCTAGACATTTTATGTCTATTTTTTTTAATGTTTTGAAATTACGTTGTCAATTGTGTCTGTATTGTTTTTTAGTGGGAGGTTTATTCCAAGTTTACTTGCCGCGCAAGAAGTGGAATTCATAAGATCATCTTTTTATTTTTATTTTTAAAAAACGTTCAATATTCCCTTTCCACTGTTTCTATCCCACTGTAATGTCAATGGTAGGAGAGAATTGTTTCATATATAGAGCCTTTCAGATGTTTCTGATAATGTGATTTATAAAGAATTCTTGCGTTTTCGACCAGAATTTTCCTTAGGTGTTGTTGTAAATGATGGATTAATAAATGCTTTTTTTATGGCACTATGTTCAGATAAGTTATATGTAAGGAGTCTACTCAAAGAGGTACTAGTGTCTTCGATATGAATATTTGATTTATCTAATTATTAGATTAAGCCCAGGATCTTCTCTTAGAAATGATTAAAGATATCTTACTGGAATTCTACGTACTTTTTATAAAACTATTGGATTCTACTTTGAGCAATAAGAATGTATAATTATTCTCCAAGTTTAACAGAAGAATCGTGATGAAATCGGTCATAAACGCAAATGACTTGCTCATCATTAAGTAATCATAGCTAAGGAGCAAAAGCTCATGAAGGATTGAAGTTTAGTTCAAATATATATATATATATATTTAAAGATATTTTGTAGGTATATAATGATCGAAATAAAAAGTATAAAATTTAATATTACAAGACATATTAAAACAATATTAAATAATAAAAAAACTCAATAACAATATGGGGGGAACATATATTTATATATGCTCGTCCGGCTTCCACGGGAGATTCAAAATTAAAACAGAGAAAGGTAAATAAGAATACGTAAAAAAAAAAAATTACGCATATATATATATATGTTTGTAAATATGCAAGAAGGAACTAGAGGCAGATGACAGCGAGTCCCAGCAAACACTCACGTTGTTTGCACAAAGAAGGCTTGCGGGACCCGATGTAAAGTGCCTCCAGAACCTTAAGATGAAATACAGAGTGTGACCGAGCCAACACGGTGAACCAGTAGACACTAAATTTGGCGGTACAATCTCTGCTATTTAAAAGATGTTCGCATATGGCGGAACTGTAGGTGTTCGGGACGAGTCCATTCAAAGGCAGGGTGTGGTTTCTAATTTTAGTAGGAACGTGCTGCTTTATTCTAGTGTCTAAGCGCTGAGTTATTTTCCTATGTAGTTGGCTCCGCAACTACAAACGTATTTGTAAACAATTGAATTAATATGGTGGGGAGGGAGAACGTCTTTACACGCAGATCCAAACATAGGCCGAGTTTGAAAAATAATCCGAACTTCAGCAGAGAAAAAGCAGCAGCGAACCTTTGATGAAATTTGTTTGGCCATTTTGTCACAAACATATATATATATATATGCGTAATTTTTTTTCCACCTATTCTTATTGTACATTTCTCTGTTTTAATTTTGAATCTCCCGTGGAAGCCTGACGAGCGGGAGCGAAACCGGTTGCTTCCTCCCACCTTGTTGTTGAGTTTTGTTTTTTTTTATTATTTAATATTGTTTTAATATGTCTTGTAATATTAAATTTTATACTTTTATTTCGATCACATATATATATATATATATATATATATATATATATATATATATATATATTATTCCAGGATAATTTTTCAAACATATTCAAGATGATCTTCGCCCTCTCTAACCTTCTTTTTTTCCTGGAATAACATGGCGGCTCACAGGTTTCGCGCCCGATTTCATTTTCAAGTCTTTTTTCACTGCTCTTTGGACTATTATTGCTGAATCTTCTCTCTCATATGCCAACCGTTTTATGAATTGAGTTGGATCTTTTCTAATTGATCTCTTTAGCTGTATGCTGAAAAGATATTTTGTCCAAATAGTGTAACAGCAAAATTGTCCAATTATTAGAATCTTATCTTAGAAAATGATTAAAGATATCTTACTGGAATTCTCTGAAGATTTTATAACACTATTGGACTCTGAAAGATAAGAACGTATTTAACTCTAAGTTAGTGATTTGATGATCCCTCTTCCTGTTGTGACCTCCTGATCCAGTTTTCCTCTCTACTGTTCCCTCCTTTTTTTAAACTTATTCACCGTTATCTTAAGGATTCTTGAATGGACATTGAAGATGGAAGACAGAGTATAAAATTTGGTATCATTACCGAAGGCCTGAATGATCTTTTTCTTCTCACCATTGCTCAGTTGGGAAGACATAGCGATTTTCCAAACGTAGCTTAGAAGTGGCACAATGCCGATAATATGGGGCTCCCGGTGAAGATCGAACTCACTACTCAGCCGTAATTGTTCTAGCGAGACAAGCTTGATAACCGTTACACCACCTCAAGGTGCCCAAAGTGATTTTCCAATCGTAGCTTAGATGTGGCACAAGGCCGAAAGTAAGAGGCACCCAGTGAGGATCGAACTCACTACTCAGTCGTAATTGTTCTAGCAAGACAAGCTTGCTAACCATTACACCGCTTCGAGGTGCCCAATAATGATTTTCCAAGCGTAGCTTAGATGTGGCACAAGGCCGAAAATAGGGGGCACCCAGTGAGGATCGAACTCACTACTGAGTCTTATTTGTTCTAGCGAGACAAGCTTGCTAACCATTACACCGCTTCAAGGTGCCCAATAGGGATTTTCCAAGCGTAGCTTAGATCTGGCACAAGGCCGAAAGTTAGGGGCTTTCATTGAGGATCGTAACTCACTACTCGGGCGTAATTGTTCTAACGAGACAAGCTTGTTAACCACTACACCGCCACGGGGCGCCCCAGTTGGGAAGACATACTGGGATTGACACAGAACGATTTTAACCTGTTCTCTTTCTGTATAACTCAAAGGGTTTTTTTGGTCATTGTTACGAGAAATGGTGCCAAGACGGCTAAACGTCTTATCTGAAAACCTGGAAAAGAAGAAACTGAAATAGTTTAGTGTGTTTTTAGATATAAAATATTTTTAGTGGGGATAGACAATTATCCCACGCTGTTACAGGATTTGAACACTTTTGCTGCTACACCCGCTATATATAATTTTAAGCAAATTATTTTTCACCTTCCATCTTTGTTATCGAATGTCGATAGTCTACCAAAATGATATATCGACCTGTTTGGAAAAGCAAATATAGTTTTTGGTCTGACTTTCTTCTTTTTTTTTCTTTTTCTTTTTCTTCTTAATATATATATTTGGTTAATTGCTTCGGTTAGGTCTTTAGATTCCTATTGACCTATGTTAATTTCAGACGAGAGCTTCAGATCTGGTGAGAAAATCGCGAAACAGCGGAATTGGCACTTGTGGTCTGTTATTAGACGGCGAAAGAGGGCAGAGGCGCGAACGGGGACTTTTGCGCAAACAGACGCTTTCCAAAACATGTAACTAGCCGTTGCATTAGTCAAAGGGTGTGATAATTGCTAGCGAGTATTTATCTCTTTTACGTGGGGCGTGTTTTTCCGTATTTCCGCGTTCTGTTGACAGATAGATAGATAGATAGATAGATATAGATAGATAGAGATAGATAGATAGATACGAATACACTGAGATAGACATGAATAGGCATAGATAGATAGATAGATAGATAGATAGATAGATAGATAGATATAAGCAGACACTGATAGATAGATAGATAGATAGATAGATAGATAGATAGATAGATTTGCTGTAAAGAGATACATCGGTCGATATGAACAAGAGACTAAGAGAGATAGATAGATAGATAGATAGATAGATAGATAGATAGATAGATAGATAGATATGAAAACACTAAGATAGATAGATAGATAGATAGATAGATAGATAGATAGATAGATATGAACAGACTGAAATAGATAGATAGATATAAGCAGACACTGATAGATAGATAGATAGATAGATAGATAGATAGATTGGCTAGAAAGAGATATATGGGTCAATATGAACAGAGAGACTGAGATAGATAGATAGATAGATATATAGATAGATAGACAGACAGACAGACTGACTGACAGACATGAATAGACTGAGAAAGATATAAATAGCCTTAGATCGATATAATTATAGATAGATTGATTGATTGTACTTCTCTCTCGATAATATATATTTACCCATGCATCTTTCCTGATAGATACATGCGAGTGGGACACTAGAATCCCAGCTTTATATTTCTTTTTATGGGGTTTTCTCAGTTGGGCCGGAATTTTTTCAGCACCCTTCAATATTTTCCTACTCTCTCTACATATGTTGAATGCACCCATAACAAAACGGTTATAGACACACCGTGTTCAAATTGCACTCAAACCCGGTGCGTCTATTGGCCCAAAACGAGATATGAATCCATCTCTTCTCCTCCTCCCCAAATACGGGTTAAATAGTAGCACCTGCCGTGCCCTGTAGCCTTGGTTTGCTACCAGTTTAAGAAAATAACCCGTAAATAAACAACTACTGAAACCAGAATATAAATACAACAGTAAGACTAAGATATACGTATCCATCACAGTAGTTCGGTAATTTGCCAGTGTAGATGTCAGTGCGATGTAGAGTGAACGTGTCAAAGGTTAGAATTACTGAGGAACCAACATGTACCAGCCAATATTCACAAAGGAAATTTGTAAATTTACAGCGATTGGTAAATGAAACATATTTAGTTAGACTTCATTAAAAGTCAGCAGTGTGCCCAGTGCTAAGCGCTGGGCAGGGCTAATTTGAAACTTTGAAATCAGTGTATATTAAGTCCCAGCAGCCATCGCTCATCAAGCAGAAGGAATGAATGGAGGATTTAAAGCTAATTGCCCTCCCGCCTCATTTCCCTTGTTGTCCCAATATTCCAACAATATATCTTAATTAATTACCGTATTTCACGGCATATAAGATGTATTATTTTTTTTTTTTGGCTGTTATCATTGCATGGTTTTACCAGAGCTCATATTGCAATTTGGTAAAAAAAAATTGCAATATGATCACTACTAAAAATGGTTGCGGAAGATATTATGTTTATAATATCGAGAAATTCATACACATGGCATAGTGGATAAAGTCGTTGGTTAGATCCAGTGACAGGACCCAAAGAGTGTGAGTTCAATACCAAGTTAAGGCAGTGGAGAAATTGGAGAGGGGAATTGACAGGAGATAAATAATAACTGACATTCATTAAACATGGCATGTGGAACTAGAACAGTCTACCCCAGTGAGCGAAATAAAGGGTTCAGTTCGACATTCCAACCACCTGAATGTAATAAACATGGCGACAATCTCAGAAATATAGACATATACTGAAAGGCCGAAACGTTGTAATAAATATGGCAACAAAGATGAGGACAATAGTTCGAATAATGTAAATAATGTACATAATACCTCATCTCAGGAATATAGACAGATACTGAAGGCTGAAACGTTGTAATAAATATTGCAACAAAGATGAGGGAAATGGTCCAATAATGAAATATAGACAGATACTGATGGGCCGAAACGTTGTAATAAATATGGCGACAAAGATGAGGACAATAGTCCGAATAATGAATAATGCACATAAATAATCTCAGTACAGATACTTTGTAATTATGGCGATCCGAATAATTTAGTGTACACATCTCAGAAATATAGACAGATACTGAAAGGCCGAAACGTTGTAATAAACATGGAAAAAAAGATGAGGACAATAGTCTGAATAATGTAAATAACTGTCTTTTAATTCATCCGTTTTTGTCACACTAATTATCAGCAATTAGATGGTATTTTCTTTCCGCCGTTTATCTCGGTTAAGACAACAAACTATTTTTCGGTGAAAATGAGAAGACGAGACATCAATTTATTCATTTCTTTTTATATTAAGTCGGCTTCTGCTGCGAATTGATATTTCAAAGTTTATCTATTTTTCGATATAATGATGTCAGCGCATGCAGATTATAGGCTTTGTGTTCTTGGATTTGTGCCTTATATAAATACAAGGGTACCCTGTTTTTTTTTTATAATTTAATCACGACAGCTTCAAGGGTGGAGAGTATTTAATTACAATTAATTTTACATAGATTCGGATTGCTGCTGAAAAGGATCTGATGAAGGTGTCTGTCGTATGGAAGTAAAGGGTTTGGTGATCGGATCAACTAATTGGCAGTTTTGCAGTGGATTCATTGCAACGGTCGCTATAAGAATTAGATACATTTTCAGCAAAGGCGACACAATCTCCTTAGGGTCAAAACTGGTCATTGG
>CAHIKZ030000705.1:727500-732500 GCA_903632075.3 Acanthosepion pharaonis | reverse complement strand
ATAGTCTGTTTGGAAGATTTTATATCATACAATGTTGACTTTCCTATGTTGAACTCAGCCATTAGTTACAATAAACTTTCACGAGCGTCTAGTCTGTTTAAAATTTCCACTTTTTGCGATAACTCCAAAGTTGTTCTTTTCCTCTTATTCCCATAATCTTTTGCACCAATGCAAGCCATTAGGGTGAAATAAGCATAAGCAATTATCCAAAGTGAATTTACTGAAAACAGAAATTTCAAATCAGTTACATATCACCCAAATAGTTCAAATATACATTAAAATCATGTCGGGATATGCGAGATTCCGGATATTAGGGATTCTACTGTATATATATATATATATATATATATATATATATATATATATATATATATATATATATATTTGTGTATGTGTGTGTGTGTGTGAAGGTATAAAGATCAAAGTCTGGATGTTTGTAACCTCAAAACTCTGAAAGTTATATATATATATATATATATATATATATATATATATATATATACAACGTTTGTTGTCTATCCCTTTATGCGAATATTATGTGAAATTGTAACATAAAATAAATACAGTCTTGCAATTGATCGTACACCCACTCCAATGGAATATGGCACATGGCCGAATTTAAGAATGCATTAAAATTCGCCTCAGGCCCTTTGACATTTAAGCACAGTATGGAGAGGTAGTGTCCGATGAGGAAGTCCCCTTGGAGCTGAGTATAATAATCGGTCCCGTCTCTGAAATGTGGTTTTGGCACCTGTCCACACACGCCCACTCGAACGAAATATGGCTTATAGCCGAGTTTAAAGTGGAAATCCCATGCGAACATGCGCAATAGTGATAAAATTTGCCCAGCTCAATCGACATTTACCTACTGGGGATGCTATGCTTCAGGCATCAGTGATTGACACAGCCCTTCTTAAAGTAATGGAACAGATGGTGTCTGGTTAGACGGGCCACTGGAACTGAATGTAAATTTTGTCTTATCAATCCACCTCAAGCAAGGTGACAATGCCACCAAAAAAATGCAAGAGGACCAACGGAAGTTTAAAAGAAATAAAAGATCTTAGAAAGAACCAAAAAGCCAGTCCTATGCAGGAAACAAGGGATAGACCTCTACTCCAGTTCAAAAGATCGGGGAGGAGTGTGAACTGGACGACAGGCGAATCTAGCTACTCCTATTTGGGGAACAAAAATAGAAAAATGAATTTTCAGAGTTTAGGCAGAGATTTTAGAAGTATAGAGTTGAAGTAAAACTTAGAAGGAACCGAAGACAAGGAATAGACTTGTACTCCTCTTCAAAAGAACGAGGAGGGGTGCGAACCGGGCGATGAGTGAAAACATGCGGTTTCACTATTTGGATCTAGCAGAATGTGTCGGACCCAACTTAAGAGTTATTACCCAAGAGAGATGACTATTTTGCATATTAAGTTTTAAAAATGATATTATTTGTTTTTTTTTTTTGTTTTGTTTTTTTTATAATCTGTTTTATTTTTCTTTCCGATCGTTAGAAATGATCGATTGTTTTGGTGATGGCTTTTATAAGGAAATTGTTTAGTTGCACAAGAATTTCTGTGAAAAGGTAATGAAGAAAAGCGACTAGAAAAGACTTAACTTCAATATATATATATATAAATATATATATATATATATATATGTCTCTAGCTATATATATATATATATATATATATATATATAAATTAACTGATTTAAAATATGTTTTTTCGCTACACAGTAATAAACATGTTTCAAAAATGGAAGCTCTAAAATTTAAATTTAATTTTATAATTAAATTAAAAGAATTAGTTCCATTTCATCTTCAAGCGAATATTGGAATAACTTATTTTTAAATTTACTGAGTTTTAAACGAACATATAAATTCATAATTTCCTGTTTCCAAGGATACAGAGAAATCCAATCATTTAGACAGGGGCGGTAGAGTGTTCATTTTTATTAACTATTGTTGTATTAATTATGAGTTACGTTCGAAAAAGAGGTTAAGTTTAGGGAGGGTAGGCGTGCATTTTTCAACGAATTCTGACATCCGTTAAATGCATGTCGTCTACCATTTTGATTATAGGGAACCATGTCTACCTTTTCGATTATAGGGAACCATGTCTACCTTTTTGATTATAGGGAACCATGTCTACCTTTTTGATTATAGGGAACCATGTCTACCTTTTCGATTATTGGGAACCATGTCTACCTTTTTGATTATAGGGAACCATGTCTACCTTTTGATTATAGGGAACATGTCTATCTTTTTGATTATAGGGAACCATGTCTACCTTTTTGATTATAGGGGAAACTGAAAACGATACCCAACCTTAAATACCCAAACAATGGTGATAATATTTTGAATTTAACCAAGCAACCAACACAGACTCTCTCTCTATCTATCTATCTATCTATCTATCTATCTATCTATCTATCTATCTATCTCTGTGTCTCTTTCAGGCTGGTTATATCTATCTATCTATCTATCTATCTATCTATATATATATATATATATATATATATATATATATATATATATATTTTCAGTTTGTTTATATCTATCGCAATCTGTTTATATGTATCTATCTATATATCTATCTATCTATGTTTCTTATCTATCTCAGTCTGTTGATTATCTATCTATCTATCTATGCATCTATCTATTTATCTATCTATCTATTTCTGTTCATTATTTATCTATCTATCTCAGTCTGTTCGCACCTAACTACACACACACACATATATATATATATATATATATATATATATATATATATATATATATATATATATATATATATAAGAAAAGAATGGCAAATCGACATCTACTTGCGTGTTTTCTAATGCAGCATTCTGATGTTTCTTTTTCAGGGGACGCCGGTTACGATCGAGTGCGACCCTTATCCTACGCAGATGCTGATTTGGTCATCATCTGTTTCTCGGTGGCTGACCCAGACTCTATGGAACACGTTGTGTCCAAGGTAAGGACGGAAGAGACAAAAAAAAAAAATCACGTGCACACACAGATAAATAATTAAAAAAAAAAAAACGTTCATATTTAGCTTCATTTCTTTCAGATTCATTTCAACAAAGCAAAGATTTCAGGGGTCATTCGTCTCTCTCCAACCAAATCCCACAGGGTAGGGATTTTTTTTTTTAGGGAATATAAAGAGATAACATTACCATGCCGGTAATTCCTTTCTTTGTGTGTGAGTATGGGGGGATGATATTTTAACAGGAAAAATTCTAAAATTGTTATTAAGTTCCATAATAGTCTTTTCGTTTTAACCTATCGCACATTATATATATATATATATATATATATATAGATAGATAGATAGATAGATAGATATATAAATATATATAAATATATATATATATATATATATATATATATATATATAAAATCAGTAGGCTGATAGATAGATAGATAGATAGATAGATAGATAGATAGATAGATAGATAGATATATAATGAACAGGCTGGGATAGATAGATAGATAGATAGATAGATAGATAGATAGATAGATAGATAGATAATGAACAGGCTGGGATAGATAGATAGATAGATAGATAGATAGATAGATAGATAGATAGATAGATAGATAATGAACAGGCTAGATAGATAATAGATAGATAGATAGATAGATAGATAGATAGATAGATAGATAGATAGATAGATTTCTGTGAAAAAGCGAGTTATCTAGCCTGATCAAGAAATTGAACAAGGCCAGCACGTTCAAACCCTCGGTCACGATGACTTGGGACATCATGCTAGCACAGCTATCGACGGTACCCCAGATGTTCCATCTACCCGATTTAAACTCACAAATCTTGGGTCAACCCGTGGTATGGTTTTCAGGCACTTTCAACCCCCCACCCTCCTCCAGTCCAATAACATCATGAAGTCTCCTTCCTGACAAATTAACCGAGGTATATATATATATATATATATATATATATATATATATATATAGATAACTAGACTCGTTTCGAAAAAAAGGTTTTAAAAAGAAAGAGCTACAAACATGAACTTCTGCTGACAAAAAATCGCACAGATGCAGCTCTGAAGCCCAAAGAAAAAAACCCGATACGAGTAACAACTAACTAACAAAACTTTCCCTGACGATCCGTTTAGGTGAAACCTAGGTAGGTTTGTCTGGCTCACTAGGTGTATCTATATATATATATATATATATATATATATATATATATATATATATATATATATATATATATATATACAGTTCTATTCACCATTATTAGCAGCTATGATATTTGATTATATAATGTTGAATAACTCCTAAAATTTATATTAAAACAAAAGAGGAATGATAATAATTAAAAAACCGAGAAAAGAACAAAAAAATGGAAAATTGCTTTGCCATCGTCTTCAAATCATTCAAATCAGTTTAAAATATAATTACATTTCACTCACCTGTGCCTAATTAAAAATAAGACTCACCTGCGACAGATTATCCAGACCCCCATTAGCTGAATCTGCTAATAAACGCTAAGTTGAAATGCTTAAACAATCCATTTGTTCCTTTTTTTTTTTTTCATAATTTGGAAGACAAAGAACTGTCTGAGAATTTTCAGAAGTGTTAATTATCGCGAAAGTACAAAACATGTGAATTGTTCAAGACCTTCTCCAAAAAGCGTTTTCCACAGTGAGCAATACTATTAAGAACTCTGTTCTGTGTATGAAAATGGTAAAAAAAATACTCACCGGATTTGGGGGAGGGATTGGATAATTGAAGAATCGATTATTCAAACCTTGTTCTTCTTATGGTTAAGATAGAGTCTCCTCTTGTAGTAAAACCATTCCAGTATACTTCGATTGCAAACTAATTTCCAATTCATTGCTGTAGTAAAATCATATCCAATGAATTCTTATAATAAAATCATTTCTAATGCATTCTTATAATAAAACCATTTCCAATGAATTCTTATAATAAAATCATTTTCAATACATTCTTATAGTAAAATCATTTCCAATGCATTCTTATA
>CAHIKZ030000705.1:675000-722500 GCA_903632075.3 Acanthosepion pharaonis | reverse complement strand
AGAATACATATTCTATTCATACGAATCTATCCTAAAAATGTTGTCGGCATTAAATAACCCATTGAGGTTGATATGCCGTAAAACAAAATAAACCAAACCAATCTAAACCAAAGAATATATATTCTATTCATACGAATCTATCCTAAATATGTTGTCGACATTAAATTAAAGAACATATATATATATATATATATATATATATATATATATATATAAGTGAATATTGAGTCAACACTCAGAGGCGACAGGCTGTTTCATACTAGATGCAATCGTCAGAATTTTCGTCTCAGTGTAGGAAATGACGTGTAAGTATGAGTCACCAATAATAAAAACAGAGAAAAAAAATGAATTGAAGTTCGCTTAAAATTTCAACCATGAACGATGGACGCTGTTCGTAAAAATCGTTATTATAAATCATGAAAATCCTTAAAAATCCATTACGGTTGTAATTTACTTCATGAATATATTTATATATTCATATCTTCAGGCCGAAAGTTTTTTAGAAAATGTTTTTTTAATTTTTTTTTTTTTTTTCGATCAAACATTCGATCTAAAGAGAGGAATATATAAACATATTCTTGAAATAAATTATAACTGTGATGATTTTTTTAAAGATTGACTTGACTTATTATTATTATTACATTGCTCAGTAACTTCCATGAACTCTCTTCAGATTAATGCCCTCCTCGGAATTATCCCTATCAATTGCCAATATATTAAAATGAATCATTCATACACAAACTAAATTAGTCAAGTTAATGAGATAAAATGTCAAATTCACTTCGCTAACTAAATTTTAAAAATTAAATTAAATCACTAACGACTCGATGAATGTTATGATCCATTTTTAAAAAATTATAAACTGTATTATCTCTCCATTGAATATGCAAGTACTTTCGACAGGTTCCCCGGTCATCATCAGGTATGGAAATTATTTTGTTTTTGGCAAAATTCAGGTAGCAACCGAGACCAAAAAAAAAAATGCAAATCGAAATAAGTTTTTTTTTTTTTTAAATGTGTTATGGATAACAGATACAAACTTGTACACTCGCAACGCTAAGGTTGAATTTTTGAAAATTTGAAAAGTGAGAGCGTTTTTTTTACTAATATGGCAATTTAAGAATTTTTTTGTTGTAGATGTTTATCAGTCAAAGTGGCATGAACTAAATAGTTCAATGACTAGAGTAATGTCTCAGTTGTTTTCACGAAAGTTTGCACGTCGGGGATTCCTACACGACAGAACTGAAAATATCTCAACTTAACAAAGAAGCTTGCCTTTCACACTATCTATCTATCTATCTATCTATCTATCTATCTCATTCTGTTCATTATCTATCTATTGCAGTTTGTTTATATCTATCTCAATTTCTTCATATCTGTCTATAACAGTCTATTCATATCTATCTATCTATCTATCTATCAATCTATCTATCTATCTATATATATATATATATATATATATATATATATATATATATATAGATAGATAGATAGATAGATATAGATAGATTTAGAAGCCAGACAAACCTACCTAGGTTTCACCTTGACTTTCCCTGCCGATCCGTTTAGGTGAAACCTAGGTAGGTTTGTCTGGCTCACTAGGTCTATCTAGGTCTGCTCTATATATGTATATATATATATATATAGTTTATGAAAAACTAGGTAATCCGTATGGAGGATAAAATCCAGAGAGCTCAATGTAAATCCAGAGCAAATAATTTAAATAAAAACAGACCACTTTAAGGTTCCATGTAATAAATTATTTCACCACAGCCCTTTTAAAAGGACTGCGGATCATCAGACTTTACTTCCTTAACGTGGTCTGTTTTTATTTAAAATATACATACATATATATCTATCTATCTATCTATCTATATATATATATATATATATATATATATATATATATATATATATATATATATATCGGGGGAGAGAGAGATATGAACAGAATGAGATAAGTATATATCCGAATGAAAACGGATTATCTCTAAAAGTAATAAAATAATTAATGTTTAAGTAAGGCATGAGGTTACATTCATCGAGCACTCATCCAGGCCATTACCAATGGCCTTCGACACTGCACTGAGAAACCCTTATTCTGTTTTTCTCACGCTCGTTTCATCAGACCCAGAATTTCCTAGCGGGAATTGTTGGCCGCCCTCCATTATTGCCAGGTAATTAATCTGGCTTTGTCCCCAATTAAAATCGTCTAATCTCTGTGTGAACGGCAGATAGGTGTCGTAAGGTGATGGTGACCATGTCAAATACTACTTTCCTACTGAAACGTACACTTAAGTCCAACAATATCTTTCTCCTCCATTCGTTGCTCGAAACCTAGACTGTTCAGGCCCTAATTTTGGTTTAATATGAGATTAAGTTAGCAGCGAGGAAACACGTCAAAATTTACATTTACATTCGATAACATAAACGGAGATAAAGATATCTACGGTTGTGCTTTACTAAAGAATTATAAGATAAACACTTTTGCCAACACACATTGTACTGTGAATGATGCTATTTTAAGAAGTCTGCACGGAATGTTTTTTACTCTATAAAAGGTATTGTAAATGTTATTATTAGAGGAATATGATGAAAATGATTTTATGATATCGTCATGAATGGCGAAATTATGAATATTTATTAGGATTTTATGAATGGATTTGAAATTATATTTTACTATAGTAAATGATTTTATTTACTGGAAATAATTTTAATATAAGAATAAATTTGTAATGATTTTACTATAAGAATGGATTGGAAATGATTTTATTGTAGGAATGCATTGGAAATGATTTTAATATAAGAATGCATTGGAAATGATTTTACTACAGGAATGCATTAGAAATAATTTTACTATAAGAATACATTGGAAATAATTTTACGATGAGAATGAATTGGAAATGGCTTTATTATAAGAATGCATTGGAAATGATTTTAATATAAGAATGCATTGGAAATGATTTTATTATAAGAATGCATTGGAAATGATTTTACTATAAGAATGCATTGAAAATGATTTTACTATAAGAATGCATTAGAAATGATTTTACTATATGAATGCATTGGAAATGATTTTACTATAAGAATGTATTGGAAATGATTTTATTACAAGAATGCATTGGAAATGATTTTTCGATAAAAATGCATTAGAAATGATTTTACTATAAGAATGCATTGAAAATGATTTTACTATAAGAATGCATTTGAAATGATTTTACTATAAGAATGCATTGGAAATGTTTTTAATATAAGAATATATTGGAAATGATTTTACTATAAGAATGCATTGGAAATGATTTTGCTATAAGAATGCATTGAAAATGATTTTACTATAAGAATGCATTGGAAATGATTTTACTATAAGAATGCATTGGAAATGATTTTGCTATAAGAATGCATTGGAATTGATTTTACTATAAAAATGCATTGGTAATGATTTTACTATAAGAATGCATTGGAAATGATTTTACTATAAGAATGCATTGGAAATGATTTTACTATAAGAATGCATTGGAAATGATTTTACTATAAGAATGCATTGAAAATGATTTTACTATAAGAATGCATTGGAAATGATTTTACTATAAGAATGCATTGGAAATGATTTTATTATAAGAATGTATTGGAAATGATTTTACTATAAGAATGTATTGGAAATGGTTTTCTATAAGAATTAATTGGAAATGATTTTACTATAAGAATACATTTGAAATGATTTTACTATAAGAATGCATTGGAAATGTTTTTAATATAAGAATATATTGGAAATGATTTTACTATAAGAATGCATTGGAAATGATTTTACTATAAGAATGCATTTGAAATGATTTTACTATAAGAATGCATTGAAAATGATTTTACTATAAGAAAGCATTGGAAATGATTTTACTATAAGAATGCATTGGAAATGATTTTACTATAAGAATGCATTGGACATGATTTTTATTATAGTAAATTCATGTCGGCATTCGCAGTTCAGACAAATATTAATCGGAAATACATTAGTAAGTATATCAAAAAAATACGTAAAAATTTAAAGGTTCTGGAATTGCGGCCAAAAATAAGTTACTATGAGGAGAACAACAAAGTTCTTAAATATATAAAAAAATACTATAATTATATCTTACTAACAAAATATTATAAATTAAAATTACTATCAAAATATTATAATTAAATATCTTTTTCTTTTTTTAAAAAACATAGATAAGTTTCCTCACTGAGAGAAAAATTTTGAATTTGTAACGCTGTAAGCGAACTGTGATAAAAATATTTTGAATTTACGAAGTATAAACATCCACAGAAAGTAAGAACTAATGTGTACTAATAATACCGTCTACGAAGAGTTCAGACCAGCAGACACTCAAAAAAAAAAAAAAAAAGCTGGTGAGTCTCCCCGGTTTCTTTGTTTATTTCTTGTACTGCTGATGAAGGACACAGGCGTGGTCGAAAATTCCGGACTAATAGCATTAATCTCCGTGCTTCATTTCTGTTTTATGATTAACGATTAATATATAATAAATTCTTTTCACACTGATCACATTGATACCTTTTAGTCTTCCCTTGTTTTATTAACCAACCTCTCTATTTTATATATATATATATATATATATATATATAGAGAGAGAGAGAGAGAGAGAGCGATACATGGATAAACCTAGTGAGCCAGACAAATCTACCCAGGTTTCACCTAAGCGGATCGTCAGGGAAAGCTGGCTTTTTTCGACAGACTTTCATGTTTCTAGCTCTTTCTTTTTTTAAAACCTTTTTTTCCTTAGAGATTGTTTTGATTACTGGCAAATCAAAACTTCGATGGTTTTTCGAAACTAGTATAGTTACCTATATATATATATATATATATATATATATATATATATATATATATATAAAAAAATCTTGATTTTAGGTCAGCAAATCGGTAGCGAATTATGCATCTGAAAAATAATCCATATTTATCTGTATCTCACTCTTTTAAACCGTTATTTAACCCCTCTCTTTAAAACTTCTCTCTATTAAATTTGAATCCCCACCTTCACTTTAAGGCCTTTCATGTTCGTCTTTATTCTGTTACACCCCTCTCTAATGTTTTCATACATCTTACTTTCAAACTTGTTTCCCACTCCCACATATACTCTCAATAAATTTTGTCTTTTATACTCGGAGTTATATTTTCTGATTTCTTTTTGAATCTGTAGGTCTGATGAATTGGATCGTAATTACGATTCCAATGTAATAAATTATAACCATGGAATATTAGTGTTTGAGACTTTTATATCATACATATATATATATATATATATATATATATATATATACAGATATATACACAGATATATATATATATATATATATATATAGGTAACTATACTATATATATATATATATTATGTTTATTTTAACAACTATACTCGGCTGGTATTAAAAAAAACTGATAGTACAATTTACCAATAAAAATATATTTAATCAAACTGGTATCTGGGGAAAAAAGTAACAAAAGTCCAAAGACATGCAAGTAGGTCGAAAAAATCGCCCAACCCTGCATTGCCTAACCAAAAGAATATATATATATATATGTGTCTGTGTGTGTGTGTGTGTGTGCGTGTGTGTGTGTGTGTGCGCGCGCGTGTGTGTATGTGCGCGTGTGTGTGTGTGTGTGTGTGTGTGTGTGTGTGTGTGTGTGTGTGTGCGTGTGTGCGCGTGTGTGCGCGTGTGTGCGTGTGTGTGTGTGTGTGTGTGTGTGTGTGTGTGTGTGTGTGTGCGCGTGTGTGCGCGTGTGTGCGTGTGTGTGTGTGTGTGTGTGCGCGTGTGTGTGTGTGTGTAGAAAATAAGAAAGAACCGTTAGGTTAATAATCCAAAGTTCTTTAGTATTTTTGTTTTTATTTAAAAAAAAAAAAACAGTGCTCGATACAAAGGTAGAGCCTCTATTATAAATATTTTTGATAAAAAATATGATTCCATCGCTATATAGGAGTTCTCATGTTTCGAAAACAGAAGCTGAAAACCTTAATTTCATTTATAGAAATTAAATTAAATTAAATCAGCTAGTTCTGTTTCATCCTCAAGTGAATTTTGGAATAACTAATTTTGAAATTTACGGAGCTTTATAAGCACATACATTCGTCATATGAAATTCTATGGATATGGAGAAAACTAATCATTTTAATAAGGGGCGGTAGAGCATTCATTTTCTCTGACAACTAATGTATCAACATATTAGTTACTTTAGAAAAGAGGTTAAGTCAAGGTACGGTCGGGGTGCCTTTTTTCATACGAATGATGACACCCGTTCAACGCATATCGTCTGGTCTTTTTCAAAATTAGTTATTCCAAAATTCTGCTTTAATTTAATTTAATTCCTATTAATGAAATTGAAGTTTTTAGCTTCTGTTTTTGAAACATGAGAACTCTTATGTAGCGATGGTTTGGTTGGGTTTGTTTTGGTTTAACGGCATATCAACACCTCAATGGGTTATTTAATGCCGACAACATTTTTAGGGTTGATTCGTATGAATAGAATATGTATTCTTTGGTTTAGATTGGTTTGGTTTATTTTGTTTTACAGCATATTAACCTAAATGGCTTATTTAATGCCAACAACATTTTTAGTGTAGATTCGTATAATAGAATATGTATTATTTGGTTTAGATTGGTTTGGTTTATTTTGTTTTAACGGCATATCAACCTCAATGGGTTATTTAATGCTGACAAAAATCTTTATTGCTCGTAATATTTTGTTTTGTCAAAAATCTGTTTCTGGTAATATATTTCCTTCAAAATTGTATTGCTGGTAATAATGTTTTTCAAAAAAAATATTACTGGTAATAGTTAACTATTTGCCCATAGCTGGGACCCTAACAGGTGGTACCACCCCGGGTCAGGGTGGACCTGGGAACACCAGCAATTAAGAAGTAGTTCCACACTGTTCAAAACCTGCTCAGAGGCCTTTCTGCTGGACGTAATTTAACGTCTTACCCAGGACGCTATGTAGCGATGGAATCAAATTTTAAAAAATAATTATATATATATATATATATATATATATATATATATATATATATATATATATATATAAGTGTTTGTGTGCGTTGTTTCCCACTGTTATACTTCGGGGAAAAAAAACAGTGAACAGAAAAATCAAAACAAATTTTCCCCATAAAACACGTAGAGAGCCTTAAAGTATTGACACAAGAACACTATCATAAGAGAAATGTGAGGTTTTTACAGCTGTTCCGTATGTTGAGCGTAAAATAGTTGCCCCCCACCCCTGCACCTTACCTGTTAATCTATGCACGCAGATCTCTGCAGGCAGAAAAAGGGGATTTATCACTCAATCTGCAAAACGTCGCTATTTTTTCAGTCTGATGCAAAAGTTTACCGTGACATCTTTTACCCAGTATTAAGGAAATCTTCGAAACACCCTAGCTCAGGTATTTTCAAACTGACTGCCCGCGGCCCGCATGTGGCCTTTTATATGCATCTTGGCGGCCCTCAAAAAGGTTTCTGTAGCCGTAGTATATCGAGAATTTTGTCTATTTTGGTAATGCAAATTACTAAAAACAGTGACATTTTTTTTCAATTGGTATGATTAGATTGTTTATTATATCTTAAAGTTTATTGGTTTTTTTTTTGTTTTCGAATGTCAGCGACTATTTTTAACTTCCGGTTAATCACGTGATCATCCTTGACAACTAAATAAGAACAAATGTAAACTGAAAACGTTCGTAATTTTGTAATATTTTGCCTTAAAAATGTCGAATTTTACTCCATCTCGTAAAGAGACAAAATTACCTGAAGAAGGACGTGTGTTTCAAGAAAAGTGGGAATTATAGTACTTTTGTGCCACTGTTAATGGAAAAGATAAACTGTTTGATTTGCAACCACTGCATTGCGACGTCAAAATAATATTATACGAAAAGGCATGAAACAAACCATCGATCTTATGAGAAATGTGAAGGAGATATGCGTCCTTTAAAGGTGAAGGATGTTAATGGAAATGCAGACTGACTCAACACGCAAGGGAAAGTACCTAGAAGTAGGGGTACCCGGTTTCTATTCATACCTTCCTCAGACATTTAAGAACTTCAAAAAGTTTGCTACAAAGATTATGGCGATGTTTGGTTCCACATATGTCTGTGAGCAGTTATTTTCGTTTATGAAGGCCGCAAAAACGTCCCACACAACCAGATTAACTGATGAGCATTTGTCATTTTTCATCAAAGTGGGTTCTACACAGACTGTTATATCGAGAAGAGTTTGTCTAAAGCGATGTCAATCATCAAGAATGCATAAAAATGATTAAATTGTACTACATTGTATTGTAATTTTGTATTGTAATTATTTTGTATTTAAAGTTTAGTTACCACGACGTGTGATTAATGTAAGACTGTACGCAGGTGCGGCACTCGGGGCTGCAGATATGGCCGATGCGGCCCTCCACATGCCCTGAGTTTGACATGCCTGCTCTGGAGTGACTGCCTTCCTAGGCTATCGAGCTCCATCTGCCCCAATCAGCTGGTTATGAGGCGTCAGTTTTCCGCCTTCGCCTGTTGACGCTGGACTTAGTTACCAGAAATTATTTTTAGACGCACACAATGGAGGTCTTTTGTAGACCGTGGAAGCTGTCTCCAACATCAGCCCCCCACCCCGACTTTGGCAATCTTTTGGAACATATATATATATATATATATATATATATATATATATATATATATATATAGTTGTATATTTAGGCAGCAACCCTTCGTTTATGCATGTTTCATTAAAAACGACAGACAAGGTACTACGGTTAAGCTTTTAAAAATGAGGCCCTCCATATACTCTGAATTTGACATGCCTGCCCTAGCTTGCTTTTTTACACTTTTTAACGTTCATATTCGAAATGGCTATACTCTTCTGACTCTTAAACAAGAGTTCACGTTTTCGCGAGTCTCATTCCTCCCCTTGTGGTTCCAGGATTACTCAATTCCTCCCCATTTTAAACTAACTTCTTGTAATTTTTTCACTATGATTATGACCTACAGATATCATCTCGCAATATGTACTTTTAATATATATATAATCATTAGTGCAAATATATATATATATATATATATATATATATATATATATATATATATATATTTAAGTTATGAAGAACTTGGTAAACTGAATGGGTAATTCCAAGGAGGATGAAATCCTGAGAGCTCAATGTGAATACAGAGCTAATATTTAATGAAAAACAGACCACTTTAAGGTACCATTACAGTAATTTATTTCACCAAAATTCTTTTTTAAAGGACTCCGGATCATCAGGTAACAATTCCAACAACGAAATGAAAGGAAAAATGGGATTAGAAATTGATGGGTAGTGTAATTTTTGTAATTTAACAGGTGGGGTGAGAGTGATAGTTAAAGAGACACGGTAGAGTATAGGGAGGGGTTAATTTCATATCTCTCTTAAGCATGCTCTATATTGGGGTAGGAGGAGTGACCGAACCCCTGACCTATTTAGATGGTTAACTTAACGGAAATGATATGTAGGAATGGGAGGGGAGAAAAGAAAAAGAAAAAAGAGAGGAGACAGACGACAGTAATACAGATATATCCAAATGAGTGTTACGGCAAAGAGAGAAGGGGAGAGTGAAGTGAATCGAAAGAGGCTGTAATTTTGCTTTAACAAAATTATGTAAAAGATAGATTTCAATGCTTGATAGAAATTTAGATGTCTAAAAAATGATGAATGTTATCAATTTAAATATTTAATTTTTTAAGTAAATAGTTTAGGGACTTAATATAAGTTAACTACTATTAAAGAAATATTTAAAATTATAGTAGTTTATTTACCCGACCAAATTTTATTTCCATAATATAGTAAGAAAATTACGGTAACAATAACATCTATATTATTTTTACTTTTAATCTAATTTATGAATGCAATTGTTCTTTATTATTATATGGGTAAACTTAATTAAGGTTTAGGTTTCATTATTTAATAATATTTGAGGGTAAGATTTTGTTTTCTTCTTATATGTATCTCACAAACATATTCATGCAAATCCATATATACATACGTTTATTAACATGTGCAAATACACACATAGACACACGTGTAACAATATATATATATATATATATATAATTGTTAATCCATATAAATAAATGCGGATGTCAGTGTGTCACACGTTTTCAACTTTACTCCTAGAAACCCAAAATAGCATACCATTTTGGAATCATGCCGGCTCCGTGAGCAAATTAAAAACATTCCGAGCTGGATCCAGATCTGCAATCCTGGAATTTTAGATTGCCAAATTTTCATTGCTGCAATTGTTTTCGGACTCCGCCATCTTGGCATCTACTGATAAAACAATTAAAGGGACACAACTCTCAAACTTTCAATACCTGACGTTCAAAAGAAAAAATTACCGTTCTCAAATTACAGTGTTTCAAAATAAAGATGTCCGTGTTTTCAACTTTACCCCAATATATCAAACCATTTTGGAATCAGACCGACTCCGTGAGCAAATTAAAAACATCCCGGGACCATGACCTACAATCCTGAAATTTTGGATTCCTAAGTTTTCATTATTGTGATTGTTTTCGGCGATATTTTACGTGATTTTTGTATGATAACAATTTTTATAACTTGGAAATAAATTCGAGAATAATCAAAATTTATTTGCGAAATCCAGCGAAAGTCACCTATAAAATAAGAATAATTGATTGTACGGAAAGTAAGGACCTACATGCATCAAATTATCTTTAAATTAAGTGGCGATAGAAGAATCGTCTTTTGATTTTTAAAAGAGAAGTTTAAATATTAATGCAATACTAAAATGCAGGGATTAGTTTTGAGTTCTTCTGTAGTTTATTATTGCCTATTACATACAGCAGCAGTATGCCTCACAAAAAGGAATCTCCATGATTGCAGCTGTTCTGGAGCACTTGATGTGTACATGTGCCAGGGCCTCTATCACAGCGAGATGTCTCCGGTGATTTGATTTATACAGACTTTTGGTCCGATATCGCTAATTCTTTTATGACAAGAAACAGTTTCTACTGGGCAGTGAAATTAATACACTATAATGGTCATGGCTAGTTTAGATTTAATGAGGTTATTTTGATCGGAGACCACAAGGTTTTCAGTTTTACACTTTCTGAAATATATTACAAAAATGGCTAAAGAAGTGCCAGAAAGCGCTAGGGACGATGGACATATCGGGTGTAACAGCAAAATTGCTCAAATCGTGTAACAGCATGCCTGACCATCTCACAAAACGCTTAATATCTAAGAAAAAAAAAAGCACTAAGCTAAGTGTTCTTCTTTTTTAACAGGTATTCAGATAAGATATTTATCCATCTTGAAACCATTTGCATCACTGAAAAACAATTTGAATTATTCAGAAAAAGTAGTTATTAAAATCGCTTTGTGTCAGACCCGATATCTTGCCAACTGAGCAATGGTGAGAGGAAAAAGATCATTCAGGCCTTCAGTAATGGTACCAACATTCATACTCTGGCTTCCATCTTTAAAGCCCATTCAAGAACCATCAAGAGAAATTCATAAGACGTTTGGCACGTGAGAGAGGAGTTTCAGCTATAACAGTTCAAAGTTCAGTGAAAAAAGACTAGAAAATGAAATCGTAATCGAAACATGTGAGGCACATTGTTACTCCAGGATAGAAAGTTAGAAAGTTAGAGAGGGCGAAGATCATATTGAATAAGTTGGAAAATGATCCTAGAATAATATATATATATATATATATATATATATATATATATATATATATATATATATTTGAACTTTATATAAATCCTTCACGAGCTTCTGATCCTTAGCTATGATTAATTAATGATGAACATGTCATTTTCGTTTATGATCGATTTCATCACGATTCTTCCGTTATGCTTCAAGAATAATTATTCATTCTTGTTGCTCAAAGTAGAGTCCAAGAGTGATTTTACAAGCGTACCTTAGATCTGGCACAAGGCCGAAAGTGTGGAGCACCCAGCGTGTATCGAATTCACTATTCAGTCGTAATTGTTCTAGCGAGACAAGCTTGGTAACCATTAGACCGCCTCGAGGTGCCCAATACTGATTTTCCAAGCGTAGCTTAGATGTGGTACAAGGCCGAAAGTAGATGGCACCCAGTGAGGATCGAACTCACTATTCAGTCGTAAACGTTCTAGCGAGACAAGCTTCCTAACCATTAGACCGCCTCAAGGTGCCCCATATTGATTTTCCAAGCATACCTTAGATGTGGTACAAGGCCAAAAGCATGGGGCACCCAGTGCGGATTGAACTCACTACTCATTCGTAATTGTTCCAGCGAGACAAGCTTGCTAACCATTACACCGCATCGGGGTGCTCAAGGAGTGTCCAATAATGTTGTAGAAACCTTGGCGAATTCCAGTAAGATATCTCTAATCATTTCTAGTCATTTCCATAACTTCTGTTATTAGAGATCTCACACTGTGATAATAGTAGGTCTGCCAGCAAGTTCTGTAAGAGCTCGGGTGCAAGTGCAAAAGTTTAAAATTCCCAGCATCCCTCGTTCGTGCGCATGTTTAGTCCCACCACCATAACCTATTAATCTGATGAAGTCCTAAAAGTCGAAACGAGTCACGCGAAAACTTTGTCATGCATCCTCCCACCCAGTATTGTTCTTGATATATACATATTTTAAATCGTTTTCTTACAGAATGTTTTTATTAAGACATGTCTCATTAAATAATTTAGACAAGTTTTGTCTACTTATTTTTAATGGAGTCCTCTCGCAATTACATCTGCATTTGAGTCGACATGATAAAATTTAAAAATTGTACAATACATAACCTTAACATTTTTTACTTCACATGTAATATTGCACTTGTATAGTGGCTCTTTAAGGCAATCTCTGTAACGAAGTTTCGGCTTGTGCTGTGGTCTTTTACCCGTTTCCAATTCTCCATACACTGTTTTGGAATTCTGTCATCCACAATATGGATAACATGGCCCATCCATCGCAATATATATATATATATATATATGAGACATTTGAGGAATAAAAAATATGGGATCATATTAAACATAAGATACAACAATATCCGTTTATTGTTGTATCTTATGTTTAATATGATCCCACATTTTATTCCTCAAATGTCTCATTAGATTTAAGTAGTACTAGAATCTGTTTATATATATATATATATATATATATATATATATATATATATATATATATAGCGTATATTTGAGCAGCATGTTTTAATTAAAACTTCTCATTAAATAATTTAGACAAGTTTTGTCTACGTATTTTTAATAGGATCCTCTCGCAATTACGGACAAGTTTCTTTATATTCTTATTAAGGCAAGATAGAAAATTACCACGTTGATGCATATTCATTTTATTCCAAGTACTTTCGACATTAGCACAATGTCATCATCACGGTATTGTTTTTTTTTAAGACAAAAAAATGTCTCGAAGATTGAATTTTCATTTGATCAAGCAATGGCAGACTATAAAAATTGGGAATTCTACAGTGGTATTATATTAGTTTATATCATATATATATACATATATATATATATATTAAGACGTGTCATTACATAATTTAGACAAATGTTGTCTAATTTTTTTTTAATAGGACACTCTCGTAATTACGGACAAGTTTCTTAGCATCCTTATTAAAGGAAGGAAGAAAATTACCATGTTGATGTATATTTATTTTATTCCGAGTACTTTCGACATTGTCACAATGTCGTCATCCGGGTCTTGTTTTTTCTAAAACAAAAACATTTTCTCGATGGCTGAGTCTTCATTTGACCTAGCAATGGTAGACTATAAAAATTGGGTATTTTAGAGTGGTATTATATTAGTTTACACTATTATATATATATATATATATATATATATATATATATATATATGTTAATAGGACAAGTTTTTACGTGTCTTACTTCATCGGACTAAATTTATCATGTTGGTCCTTGAGGACACATGGCACAGTGGATAATGACATTAGTTAGATCAAGTGACAGGTGAGTGTGAGTTCAATACCTGGTTAAAACTGTGGAGAATTTGGAGAGGGGAATTAACAGGAGATAACTGGTAATTGACATCCATTAGACATGGCAGGTGGAACTAGAACAGTTTACTCTAGTGAGCGATATAAAGGGTTCAGTTCGACATTCAAACCACCTGAAGGAGGCCGGAGCGTAAACGTTGCGATAAATATGGCGACAAAGATGAGGACAATAGTCCGAATAATGTAAATAGTGAACATAATACCTCATCTCAGAAATATAGACAGATATAAGGGCCGAAACGTTGTGATAAATATGGCGACAAAGATGAGGACAATAGTCCGAATAATGTAAATAGTGTACATAATACTTCATCTCAGAAATATAGACAGATACTGAAAGGCCGAAACGTTATAATAAATATGGCGACAAAGATGAGGACAATAGTCTGAATAATGTAAATAGTGTACATAATACCTCATCTCAGAAATATAGACAGATGCAAATGTACGTCAATTTTTTCGTGGGCGTTGTGATGGCTGCATCACAGAGAGATCTTATGGCGCTGAGAATAAGCGTGAGAAATGTGCTTGTCTCTCAGTCAAAGGATTAAATTTCCTTTTAGTAAGTAAATATAATCCCTAATGCTTGTCGTCTACAGACACATATTATTCAGGCGCCAAATGCTTAGGCTGAATCATAAATAATTTCTGTTTTCCTTTATCCACATGATTCTTTAAAAAATAAACTACAATTACAATTTCGCTTTGTCGACTGGCGCTGTAGAATAAACTGACTGCCTCTTCTGTAAACGGGTAAGACTCCACCACTATCGCCATAAGGAGATTTAGACCTGTATGACAGATACTGAAGGGGCGAAACGTTGTGATAAATATGGCGACAAAGACGAGACATTTGAACGTTGTCCCATCTTCCTTTTATTCGACATTAACTAAACCCACAAGGATTAATCAAGTCTGCGATGGGCAAATTGTCAGCATTTTATATTTTTCCTTTCGCACATGCGCAGTTATTTTTTGTTTTTGTTTTTGTTGAATGCAAGTCTGCGATGGGCAAATTGTCGCCATTTTATATTTTTCATTTCGCACATGCGCAGTTTTTTTTTGTTTTTTTTATCGAATGCACAGTACAGTAGAGTCAGTTTGGCACCGTCTGTCAGAAAAAAGTATACCAAGATGCAATTCACTCTGCCAGAAATTTGGAAACGGCATGCTGCACTGTTTGGCATTCGCACCGGGAGCTCCAATACGAATATTTCAGAGTGTTTGGGTGTCAATCTAAGGACGGCGACACATCGAAAATATTAAGTAAGCTTAGCTTCAATAGGCGGATTGCTGAAGTACTTGGTTACACAGTGAGAATTGAATTCACGCCGCCATGATCTACGGAAGAATTTACTAACTTTAGCCAGATTATACTTTATGCTACTTCTAAACCAATAGTCACGGCATAAATGCCGATTCCAAAGTTGCTCCTTGGATTTAAGGAATGGTTTAGATTTTAAAAATAAAATGTAATTAAAAGATTAAAAAAAGAAAAAAGATTATATGTGAAAAAATATTGCAAATCTATTTACATCACAATATTGGAATGCGAAGCATTATTGAAACTTTGGAATAGGGTCGCCTCGGCAAGGGCGTGGTTCTTCTTCACGCATCTGAGAAGCAGTCTAGGAGACCCCGGAAGAGAATTCAGGAATAGATGCTACCTCACCATGGTTCTTAACCACCACCACCCTCTTAAAATTGTTTGGTGGCAGCGGAGCTATAAATATGTCGGAATCTCGAAAAATAAATCTCACTAAGAAAGTCGGCTATTCTCTCAGAAGTAGCAATAGTTTTAGAAGTCTTCGTCTATTGTTAGAGTTTCTGGAACAGAAATGGATTTGAGCGGGGGAGGTGAATTTCCTGAGCTCTAAAGCCATCGAAACATCACAGAAACGTCAAACAATACTGAAAAATACTGATCATGGATGTGGCCGATCCGTTGGGTAGGTGGTTGTGGGATAAGTATGTAGGTAGATAGAAAGATATAAGGTTGGTCAATAGCTTGATATGGGAAAGGTAGCTAAGTAGGTAAGCAGGTATGGGGTAGGCAGGTAGGCAGATAGGAGGTTAGGGAGGCAGACAGGTATGGGGTGTACAAGTGTGTGGTAAATGTGTGTGTAATGTATGGATAATAATCTTATAAATATAAGCAGCTATACTCGTCCGGCAAAACCTTACGTGTTTTAGGTTGTAAATGAACAAACCAATACCCAAGGTAAAAAAAAATTCAAAAGGAAAAAAAAAATAGAACTAAGAACATATACTTCCGGTTGAAAATAATCGTATAAATTAAAGTTCAAAGTCCAAAGATAGAAAAACTCCGGCACGAGTAAAGTAAAAATAATTAAGTAAAGTGCCCAATACGCTAAGTCGAGCAAACTAAGTAAACCTAAAAGGCCACACACAAAACAAAACTAGGTTTGTCGGGCTCTTTAGGTTTACTATATATATATATATATATATATATATATATATATATATATATATATATATATATATATATATATAATCCTGTTTATTTTAAATGCCTAATTTACTTACAAAATATAATCCTCGTAAAATAAAAATATATATATATTTGTAAAAGGACAAAATTATTTTTTTTAAATTTAACTTTCATTAATATTAGATGGTTGCTTGAGATGGGTGTAATGTAAATGTGTATGTATTCAGATGAAATATATTCCCTAGCAAATACACACGACGACGAATATGTTGGAAAATCAAAAGAAAAATGTTGGATTTTTTTAGCTAGAGATGTATATATATATATATATATATATATATATATATATATATATATATATATATATATATATAATAGAAACGTTTTCATAAAAATAAAACAAGTTGAGAAAAAGTCTACATTAATATATATGGGTTAATTCTAAAGAAAGATAATACAGTTCTAATTTAAATATATCAATATTACAAATATAATATACATCCCTAACTCACATGTCACATTGATTCCTAATTCATTCAAAAACATGCTAATGGACAGTTCATAAAACAATTAGTCGTTGCGTTATCACATTAGAAGCTCAGCGAATGAGATTTTCTTTTTTTAACTTCTTTCTTTCTTTCTGATGGTTCTTTTTTTTCTTCCTTTCGTTTCGATTTTTTTCTTTCTTTCTTTCTTTCTTTCTTTCTTAAACGCTCCTCAGTAAAATTTACAACTGCCTTTGATGTTTTCTTCTTGTGCTTTCTTTTTTTTTTTTTCTTTCTTTCAATTTACTGTCTTTTTGCCTTTTGTTCTTTCTTTAATTTCGCTTTCTATACCCTCTTTCATTTCGTTTTTTTCTTTAAATAAGCCTTTCTTGAGAAATAAACATTTCTTTCCTTATTTTCTGATGAATACTTCTTTCATTCTTTCTTTCGTTTTTCTTTCTTTCGTCTGAATTTCTTTAGTTTCTGACATTAGCGTTTAGAAGTTTGACAGGCGTTTCTTCTTTTTTCTTTCTGTCTTTCTTTCTTTGCGCAAGGAAATTATATTTTATTGCAATTTTCTCCTTTTTTCTTTCTTTCTGTGGCGAGGCTGGTTTAGTTTCTTCAATCATTAGGTTATTTGTTAAAGTGCCTTTTCTTTTCTTTATTGAGAATCGTTTCTTTTTTTGTGTCTCTGATTTCAGAAATTTACCTCTTCTGCCTTTCTTTCTTGGTTTTCCATTCATTTTTTTTTTTTACTGCCAGTGTTTCATTATTTCTTCAATGAAGCAACTCTCTGAAGATAAGAAGGTACTTCTTTACTAAATCTTCTTTTTCTTTGTTGCGTTACTGTTCAGGGCCTTTCAATTATGAGTTTCTTTCAATTTCCTGTTCTTTGCAGCTTCCTTCTTCATATCCTTTCTTTCTTTCATGATCTAAGTTTCTAATTAAGAAATTTTGAAATAGAATTAGAGATTATTTTTTCTTTTTTTTAAAACGATCTAAGTGATTTCTTTGCTTTTCTTTCTTGCTACTTTCTTTCTTGTATGTGATTGATTTCTAAAGAGAGGAGAGACATTTAATAATTTCTTTATGTCTCGCTTTCAAGGTCTTTCTTCTTTCTTTCTTTATATAAACCGGATTTGACCATTTGGAGACATGAAATCTCCATTTTTTCTGCCTTTTAAGAGACACGTAACTTTATACAATTAATTCTTCTTTTTCTTTCTTTCTTTCTTTAATGTGCCTTCTGCCTTTTTTCTTTCTTCTTTTTTTCTTTTTTCTTTACATCTTCTTTGCTTTCGTTCTTTTTTTCTTTCTTCTCTTCTTACCTTTCTTTTCCTTTATTTCTTTTCTTGCTTCTATTTTACAAGGATTTCTACTTTTCTTTCATTCTTCCATTCTACCTTTCGTTCGTCACCTTTCTTTTTTTCTTTCTTATTCTTTCTTTCTTTCTTTCTTCCTTCTTTCTTTCTTTCAATATAGATTTCTTCTTTCTTTTGTTCTTTCTTCTTTCTTTCTTCTTTCTTTCTTTTTTCTTTCTTGAATTCTTTTTTTTTTTTTGCTCACTTTCGATGTTGCAATTTAAGATGACAGACGTACTACCTGTTCTAGTTATTTTGAAACATGTTTGAAATAGACTCTTTATTTTTTTTAACATAAAACAATCACTTTTTACGTCGAAAGATAGAAGCGCTATGTTGATGAAAAACGAAAACAATTTTGAATAAAACCTTTTATATTAGGTTGGATTCAATAGATGACGTATCATTGAAGTTTTATTCAAATCTCGATTATTTATTCTCAAACGCCAAAAACTATCCTCAAATACAAAAAAATGGAAATATCGCATTTAAAGTTTTATATTAACTTGAATAATCAAGATTTTGAAACTTGATGCAAAATCTTTGTCTTTCTAACTGCAAAGCATTTTCAAATCTTTCTATCCAGCAAAATATAAAGAAAAGTAATTAATAAAAACGTTCGATGAAAAAGGACAGATCCTAAAATATATATCAGCTTTATCAACGACAATCTAGTTGGTGTCTTAAATAAATTTTAATGACGTTATTGTTAATTCAATCTTGAAATTCATATTCATAAAGCTCCGTTCTTATTAAAATATCGTTTCTGTAATTTCTACACGACAAAACAGAAAATATTTCAACTTAACAAAGAATCTTGCCTTTCACACTATCTATCTATCTATCTACCTACCTACCTACATATCTATCTATCTATCTATATAACTATCTATCTATCTATCTCATTCTGTTCCTTATCTATCTCTTGCAGTTTGTTTATATCTATCTCAATTTCTTCATATCTGTCTATCTATAACAGTCTATTCATATCTATCTATCTATATATATAAATATCTATAACAATCTATTGATATCTATCTATCTACTTACCTATGTAGCTATAAAAGTCTATTCATCTTTATCTATCTCAATTTGTTAATATCTATTCATCTACCTATCTCAATTTGAGAGTGTCAAATTATTAGAAAAGTGTAAGAATTTAGTGAAAAGATGGGCCGTAAAAGCAGTTTAAGTGATGCTGAAAAGAAAACTATCACCTCAGAAATCTCAAAAGGTAAATCTACCCTCGAAATTTTTAAAATGATAGGGAGGTGTCATCAAAAAAAAGTTCACCGCCGACCCTAAACAAGTACGCAATAGGGCAGATAAAGACAAGCCAAGGGTTATTTCACGTCGTCTCATGTCACGACTTAAACGAGAGGCCACAAAGAACCCTGGACTTACCAGTCAAGAGCTTTTCATTCGCATTGGGGATCCTACTGTGTCTAAAAGTACTCGGTGTCGGTATCTGAGGGAAATAGCAACAACAGTCAAATCTGTATCGAAGCATCCGTTGACGAGAAATCACATTCAAAATCGATTGAAATGGGCCGAGGACAATATGAAGATTGACTTCTTTAAAGTTTTCTTCACAGAGGAAACTCGAGCAACATTGATGGGCCAGGTAGATGGTGCAAAGTCTGGGTAATGAACGGACAGAATCGCCACCAGCGTTTGAGACGCCAAGAAGATGGTGGAGGCATAATGATCTGGGGTGGTATTATTGGAAAAACATTAGTGGGTCCATGGAGAGTACCAAATGGCGTCATGATGCATACATAGCGTTTATGAAGGAGCATCTTGAACCGTGGATGAAAAGGCAAAGACTTGCCTTCAGAAGGGCAATTGTTTTTATGCAAGATAATGCTCCCTCACATGCTGCTCACAAGTCTACTGAATATTTAAAACAGTTAGGCTTCGATAGACTTCGAAAAATGAAGTGGCCAGCAATTTTTCCGGATTTGAACCCAATCGAAAACCTTTGGAGCATCATGAAGCGAAGACTGTACGCCAACGGACGACAATTCAGAAGCAACGCTGAGTTGTGGGAAGCAATTCTTGACATATCTCGCGGCATTACAGCAGATGACATCCTAGAATTAACAAATTTTATGGATCATCGACTTCTTCAAGTAATTTCAAAACAGGGAAAGCACATTCCCTATTAATTTGTTTAAAACTGTGCCTTTGTTTGTATCTGTTGTTATTTGTTTGATTATCTTATTTATTAGGTTCTTTTGATCATAAACATCCACGTGCAACATTAATAAACGTTTTGTTTGCTCAATTCTGGGAATTTTACTAAACCATTCTAATAATTTCGCACTCTCAAATCACCGTGCTGATAACAAATATGGCGCCAGTTTGTTTACATTGCGCAGATCAGTATGAAAAATTTAGTGATAGCGCAGGTCAGTATTGTCAACGTTGTGTGAAAATTCTGTGGGAATTGATTGGACGGTTTTTGAACTATTAGGAAAAAAGTTATCTCGTTAATAATTTGGCACACAGTGTATATCAATCTCGCATATATCTATCTCAGCTTATTCTCGTCTATCTATTTATCTATCTCAATTTCTTCCTATCTATCTATCTATCTATCTATCTATCTATCTATCTATCTAAGTCTATTCTTATCTATCTAGCTATTCAATAAATTAAGAACAGCTAAAATATATTATCTGGATGTGTTTCAATGCGAAACTCTCGTGTCGCCTAACCAGATAAATCCCTTGAATTATCCTTTACTTCTGAAATATTATCACTCTTGTAATCTACTGAGCAATTTTTGGCAGAACTTCTACTAACACGTAACATTCCCATAATTCTCACGCGTTTTCTATGTTGTATTATAGAGCGGGCGGCATCAAAAACACTTTTACAAATTTCGGGGTCTGTTTCATCGCGACAGAACAAGGACAAAAGTCCATATAAACGTATGTCCGTAAATCCTTCGCTTATGAGTTATTCACTTTAAAGTTTACTGTAGATGCTGTTCAATCCAAGATACAACCCCTCAAAAAATCTATCTATCAGCCTACTGATTTATATATATATATATATATATATATATATATATATATATATATATATCTCAGCATATTTATATCTATCTATCTATGTATCTATCTATCTATCTATCACAGTATACTCATTATCTATCTCAGCATATTCATTATCTATCTATCTATCTATCTATCTATCTATCTATCTATCAGCCTACTGACTTATATATATATATATATATATATATATATATATATATATATATATATATATATATATATATATATATATCAGAATATTTATATCTATCTATCTATCACAGTATGCTCAATATCTATCTCAGCATATTCATATATATCTATCTATCAGCCTACTGATTTATATATATATATATCTCAGCATATTAATATCTACCTATCTATCTATCTATCTATCTATCTATCTATCTATCTATCAGCCTAATGATTTATATATATATATATATATATATATATCAGCATATTCATATCTATCATCTATCTATCTATCTATCTATCAGCCTACTGATTTATATATATATATATATATATATATATATATATCAGCATATTTATATCTATCTATCTATCTATCTATCTATCTATCTATCTACTTATCCATGTAGCCATAAAAGTCTATTCATTGAAGTCGATCAATAAATAAATTGTCACGCGTTTTCTAAGTTGTATTATACAGTGGGTATTGAAAACACTTTTACAAACTTCGGGATCTGTTTCCTCGCACCAGAACAAGGACACTATGTGCGGACTCTGTATATATATATATATATATATGTATATATATATATATATATGTGTGTGTGTGTGTGTGTGTGTGTGTGTGTGTGTAGCCAACCAAATTAGAGAACCTAATCCTATCAAAAAATGAAAGGCAGATAAAACATTCTCTCCAAAGAATAAGATCGAGGATTGAAGGATTCTATTTTGACAAAACTGAAAAAGACTAATTGTAAATTTCTTTACGCCTGTATAGAAAATAATGTTTGCCCCTACTCTTTTTTGTTTCGAATTAGGAGGGTAAAACTTCAGCCAGGTTTAAAAATTGTCGAGATTTTCATGAGGGATTCTATTCAATTTTGTAAAAATAGAATCCTGCAACTGACTCGCGATCTTATTATTCTTTTTTGATAAGATTAGATTCTCTCATTTTGTTGGCTACATTCATTCTAAATGTTTAAGAAATTTAACTAATGACACACAATCTAAATTGTAACACTTTATATATATATATATATATATATATATATATATATATATATATATATATATAGGTAACTATACTATATCTATATATTATGTTTATTTTAACAACTATACTCGGCTGGTATTAAAAAAACTGATAGTACAATTTACCAATAAAAAATATATTTAATCAAACTGGTATATTTATGTTGGTCATACCATAAACTCGCTTTCACGGCGCTTGACACTACATTTGAATGAAAACTCTAACATTTTTAAGCATTTAAAACAATACGCCTGGCCGCGTACACAATTCCGTAAAATTCTTGTCGAAAACACAATTATACTTAAACATGAAAACAATAAACAAAAACTAATTCTTGAAGCTATATACATAAAACAGTTGAAACCTCACCTGAACAAAATAAACTATGAAATCTCCACAAATATCCTTAAATGCCTATAATTGGTAACAGAAGCCATTGGTTTATACCAACGGCTTCCCATACTTAATACTTCTTGAATTCACTCTCGCGTGGTCACGTGTGACGTCATGAGCTGCGGTGCGATTTTCGCTTCTAGCGTCTTATATAATAACAATAACAGACTGTCATCACTGTCTTGTCCGTGTATTGCTTAATATATTGTACAGTAATTGACATCTTTGATAATGGATTATGTAAGCCGAAAGCTTAGATTGGATTAAAAATTATGGATCAATATTGTGATTTTCTTTCTTCGTTTAATGATAATGTTATTAAGCTTATCAGACGTTATGAAAAGAATTTACATAAAATAAATAGACAACAACTGTCTGTATTATTTAATGAAACATGTATGAATATATATATATATATATATATATATATATATATATATATATATATATATATATATGTATGTATGTATGTATGTATTACTCGTATTTGAATAGGCGCTGCGTTTATTTATTAAACAGTATATTTATTGTCACTTACCTGCCTGAACATTCCAGAAATCGTATTAAAGAAAGATTTGCTCCCTCCGGCAGGAATCGAACCTGCGTCGCTCAGATTAGAGAGGAATCTAAAAATACTTTTCCAAACTTTTAGTCAAATGGTTTCGCAGGCCCTCATGATACGATGATGAAGCGTGTCTGCATTATTAATGTCTGCTGGATAAACCATTTTTACGTGCCCCCCCCCACAGATAAAAAAAACCCCAAAGGATTGAGGGCATGTAACCCCTAGCTATCCATTTTTCATGGTAGATGTCAGCTAGTGTATCGGAAACAATGTAGCTAAGATGTGCTGGACTCCATCATGTTTGAACCACATGCGTCTTTGTATTAGCAGGGGTACATCCTCTAGCAGGCTTGGAAGTGTGTTCAAAATAAAATCCCTGTAGACAGTTCCTGTATGACGTGCTGGAAGAACATATGGACCTACCAGATAGTCACCTACAATTCCAGGCCACACATTAACCGTATATTGATGCTGGTATCTAGCCTGTTTTGTATTATGGGGACTCCGATCCTCCTAAAAATGTTGGGATGATCAGAGTCTCCTCCCAAATCTCTTCCAAATGTCTTCCGTAAAAAAAAAAAAAAGATTGAATGGACGAACAAAGGACCGGCAGTTTTTTGCAATAAACCATCGGTAAAAGTTCTCCCGTGGTTAGTGATCATACGGCGAAAAACGCTACACACGTCGCAAAAGATACGGATACAGGATCTGCTCCTGAAGTACCCTCCGTACGGTACTAAGAGATTTACGAGATGCTAGGTTCACTTGACGTGTGCTGATATCTAGATCGTCCCCGATAGCCTGTAGAATGTGTTCTTCGTAGTCAGGCGTACTAACGAATCTCATACCAACGGACCTCAGTGACGAAGAGGTAGCGAATCAGACTCGATATAGCGCCGCTCGATCACATATTCAGTTGTGAAACTCATCCGAGTTTCTCTTTTACCCATAGGACTGTGCCCCCCACGAGCCACGACTACTATCACCAAGCCGCTCCATCAAGAGCATTAGAAGCCGGTTCAAGCAAGGATATACAAGTGATAGAAATTATAAGGAAGATCTGAGATAATTATAATTAAGTAATTCATCGAGACTAGAAGAAACCTCAACAGAATGCAGAAAGCACTGGACGGCCATTTCGTTCTATATTTGGAACTACATCAGCAGTGCGCATCCACTATCGAGAATTGAAATCAGGCAAACGTCATACCAACTGTACCAACGGGCCTCGGTGCTAAAGAGGTAGCGAATTTGACTCGATATAGCGTCGCTCGATCACATATTCCGCGGTGGAACTCATCCGAGTTTCCCTTACCCATAGGACCCACGAGCCACGACTACTATCCCCAAGCCGCTCCATCCAGAGCTTTAGAAGCCCTTTCAAGCAAGGATATACAAGTGATAGAAATTAATGAGGATTTGAGATAATTATAATTAATTCATCGAGTCTATATATAATAGCAGGATCGTTTTCCAACTTATTCAAAATGATCTTCGTCCTCTTTAACATTCTAAATTTCTGTCCCGTAATAACAATGTCCCTCACAGGTTTTATGTACGATTTGTGGAGAGCCATGGTCAACCTACCTAAAAAGTTTGTGTAAATGCGTGGCAAAAAAAGGGACTGTGAAGGATAATGAAAGACAAACATTGCTAAGATCTACAAAGGATAGGAAGTTGTGGAGAGTCATGATCAACTTATCTAAATAGCTTGTGTAAATGGATTGTGAAACAGGAAATGGGAGGAACAACGAAAAGCAAACATTGCTAAGGGCTAGAAAGGATAGGAAGTTGTGGAGAGCCATGATCAATTTAAGTTTTGTAAATGAATGGCAGAAAATGGACTGAAAGGATTGTGGAAGACAAACATTGCTAAGGACTAGAAAGGAGAGGAAGTTGTGGAGAGCCATGATCAGCCTTACCTGGTGAGTTTATAAACAGGGAATGGAAGGGACAATGAAAAAGCAAACATTGGTAAGAGCTAGAAAGGATAGAAAGTTGTGGAGAGCTGTGATCAGCCTACCTGGTGAGTTTATGTAAATGGATGGAGGAACAAGCTTTGTAAAGGAGAGTGAAAGACAAACATTAAGAGCTACAAAGAATACGAAGTTGTGGAGAGCCATGTTCGAGTTAAGTTTTGTAAATGCATGAGAGAAAAGGGACTGAAAGGATAGTGGAAGACAAACATTGCTAAGGGCTAGAAAGGATAGGACGTTGTGGAGAGCTGTGATCAGACTTACCTGGTGAGTTTATAAACAGGGAATGGAAGGGACAATGAAAAAGCAAACATTGGTAAGAGCTAGAAAGGATAGGACGTTGTGGAGAGCTGTGATCAGCCTACCTGGTGAGTTTATCTAAATGGATGGAGGAACAAGCTTTGTAAAGGAGAGTGAAAGACAAACATTGCTAAGAGCTAAAAAGAATAGGAAGTCGTGGAGAGTAATGACTGTTTTTTTTTATTTTCTTCTCTTTGCAGTGGTATCCAGAAGTCCGTGAACATTGTCCAACACAGCCTATTATGTTGGTGGGTTGTAAAACAGATCTCAGAATTGACCTCCAGTGTATATCGACGCTTGCGAAACGGAAGCAGATCATGGTCTCCTATGACCAGGTAAAGGCATATGTTCTTATTTCTTCGTTCCTCGATTAATCTGTTTCATTCTGATCAAAACTGATACAACTCCAATAAAAATTTAAAAAAAATGCTTCGCTTAAACCTTTGGGTTATTAAAACAAGCACAATGTACTCAAATTGATAAATTATCGGTCAGTCTTGTCTCTTGAGTAAACCAATCTAGAAAAACAACTGTGAAATCAAAACCGTATAAAGTCCTGGTAAAGCAAAAGACTATTCAGGCAACGAAAATATCATAAGAGTAGACAGTGATTCCATGATCTCGACTGTAAATGGTGCTACACAATCTATCCAGCTGTGGCATGTCTGAAAGAGTTTTTTTAGTTACCCAAGTCATTCCTATCGGGTGTCCTCTTGGTGAGGCTCTACGCCTAGAACGCAAACAGATAGATATATAGATAGATATTAAAATCCACAGATAGATAAATATTAAAATCTATATATATATATATATATATATATATATATATATATATATATATATATATATATAGAGAGAGAGAGAGAGAGAGAGAGAGATTAACAGGCAAAGATAGATAGATATTAAATGCTATATATATATATATATATGTGTGTGTGTGTGTGTGTGTATTAGAGAGATTAACAGGCAAAGATAGATATATAGACAGACATTAAATGCTATTAGAGAGAGAGAGAGAGAGATTAACAGGCAAAGATAGATAGATATTAAATGCTATATATATATATATATAGATGTATATGTGTGTGTGTGTGTGTGTGTGTGTGTGTATTAGAGAGAGATTAACAGGCAAAGATACATATATAGACAGGCATTAAATGCTATATATATATATATATATATATATATATATATATATATATATATAGAGAGAGAGAGAGAGAGAGATTAACAGGCAAAGATAGATAGATAGGTATTAAATGCTATATATATATATATATATATATATAGAGAGAGAGAGAGAGAGAGATTAACGAACAATGATAGATAGACAGATAAATATTAAATACTATATATATATATATATATATATATATATATACAGAGAGATTAACAGGAATAGATATATAGATATATAGATAGATATTAAATGCTATATATATATATATATATATATATATATATATATATATATATATGAGAGAGAGAGAAGTTAGATAGATAGATATTTATTAAATGCTATATATATATATATATATATATAGAGAGAGAGATTCACAGGCATAGATAGATAGATAGATAGATAGATAGATAGATGGATAGATATTAACAGGCAGAGATAGATATTAAAAGCCGTCTAGAGATAGATAAATAGAAAGATATTAATAGACAAAAATAGCGAGCTAGATAGATACATACCTACATACGAACATGCTGGAAGAGACAGATACGCCCTTGTATAATTTAATTGAAACAAAACAAATGATCCCATTATTATTTACTATTTTTTCCCGTATTTTTCCAATGACACATGACCCAATGCACATGTTAGTACTTCGTATGACCATTCCACCAAGTCGTTCCTTGCAGACTGACCACAGATTCTAGATTGAATTTAAATCAGGAGGGTTTCCAGACCAGTCTATAGCACTTTGATTTGCTCACTGGTAAGGCTTGCCAGTGTGTTCGTACAGTGTTACAATTTTCGTACGCTTCCTTGGAGTAACGTCCATCGCGAACAATGGCAATAGGACAACTAATCGACAGTCGAAATAATAGTGTTTAAGCGTGATCAAATTCAGATGCAATCAAGGATGACTCAATATTTTTCAATACCAAATACATTTCCTCGTACACCCCGAAAATAGATTCATATTACTGCACACCACAGCTAATGACCTAATCTGAGGGAAAATAGAAATCAATTTAACTATGTCACTCTAGTGGGCCTAAAACTGACCGTATGGTGAAAAAAAAATAAAAAAAGATAAAGCGGTTCTTTCAATTAATTTCCTCTAGGGTGTAAGTGTTGCTACACAAGCTATCCAGCTGTGGCATGTTTGAAAGTTTTCTTAGTTACCCAAGTCATTCCTATGGGGTGTCCTCTCAGAGAGGCTCTATGGCTTGAACGCCGACAGATAGATTATATAGATAGATATTAAAAGCCATATATATAGATAGATAGATAGATATTAAAAAACATATATATAGATAGATAGATAGATATTAGCAGACAAAGATAGGTAGATATTAAAAGCCACACGCACAAACATATATATATATATATATATATATATACTCGACTCTTCCGTCGAATCCGACGTATGAGGGTCAGGCAGATCAGTTCCTAGGAAACCAACGGCCCGACAACAGCACATGAGAATTGATTATAGTGGTGAAGGTTTCGCGCAGGACCATCCACACTTTTTGAAGGGCCGAATACAGAGACCTAAGTGCCACAAGGTCCCCAAACAACCCTCCACAGGTTTTGAATTCAGAGTTGTCCTTCTCCTAGACCAGTTGCCATCCAATGCTATAGAACCCAGTGTGTCCTGCTATTTGCCCATAGCTGGAGGGAGAAGAAGAGGATTCACACCTTTCCCAAGGGTATTAGCACGTAAGTGAATGTAACGGATCCGACTGGAATGTGAACTCGGCTCTCCGATTCCTCAATCCAAGCCGCTATCCATTACTCCACCATGCCCATACATACATGCATACATACATACATACATACATAGATAGATAGATAGATAGATAGATAGATAGATAGATAGATAGATAGATAGATAGATAGATAGATAGATAGATAGATAGATAGATAGATATTAACAGATATGGATAGATAGATAAGTACACACACACACATATATATAGATAGATATTAGCAGACATAGATAGATAGATAGATATTGACAGACAGAGATAGACAGATATACATAGATAGATATTGACAGACAGAGATAGATAGATAGATAGATAGATAGATAGATAGATAGATAGATAGATAGATATGTACAGACTGAGATAGATAGATAGATAGATAGATAGATAGATAGATAGATATTGACAGACAGAGATAGATAGATAGATAGATAGATAGATAGATAGATATGTACAGACTGAGATAGATAGATAGATAGATAGATAGATAGATAGATAGATAGATATTGACAGACAGAGATAGATAGATAGATATGTACAGACTGAGATAGATAGATAGATAGATAGATAGATAGATAGATAGATAGATAGATAGATAGATATATATATATGTACAGACTGAGATAGCTAGATAGATAGATAGATACACACACAGATAGATAGATAGATAGATAGATAGATAGATAGATAGATAGATAGATAGATATGCATTGACTGGAAAAGGTATGATACTTAAGTATATATATATATATATATATATACTAAATTTCGATTTCTCCCCCCCCTTGCCATGTCTTTAATTTCACTCGCTCTCTTTCTATCTCTCTCTCTCTATTTCTTTTCTTTTTTTTCTCTTGTTGACAGGGTTTGAAGACAGCCAAACATATTGGTGCGCTTGTGTATTCGGAGACGACCTCCAAATCCTCCCAACGTAGTGTCGGTGACGTCATCGAAATCGCAGCACTTTCTTCTGCCGGAAACAAAAACACCGCGGAGACGCCTAACTTCAAACGACAAAGGTCATTCATGCGACGGAAACGTTTCAGTGGTCTGAACGACACGAAAACGCAAATCAGAAAAGATGTCGTCAAAAGTTGCGTTGTCATGTGAACAAAAAAAAAAAAAATTGTTCGACAAGCAAAAAAAAAAAAACACAAGAAAAAAAAGACAAAAAAAGACAAAAAAAAAGAATTAAATCACCAACAACAACAACAACAGCAACAACAACAACAACAACAACAACAAAAACATAGCAGCATTGCAAAACGAGTTTTTTTTTTTGTTTTTTTTTTTTAGCTTCTTTATTTGTCAACCCCACCCTCACCCAAAAAATAGACAAAAAATACATGGGTCATTTTTTTTTCTTTTACAATAGTACGTATTCTTTTATCTTTGACATTTTTTTTGTTGTTGTTAACGCCATGTCCCTTCAGGACGTAGGCGATTAATTACACCCCCACCAACTCCCGCCCATAGATTCCGTTTCATTGTTTCCAAAATAATTCACAGGCTACATTCTAAGATATATACCTACTCAGTTTATTTTCGATTTCATTTAGTTTCTCCTTGGAGATTAATTGACCAAACTAATATTTAACTTTTATTTATTCAATTTTTTTTTTTTTTTTTTTTACTTTTTATTTTATTTTGTTTTTCTAGAAATTCTTAATTGCTACCCACTTCGCGTTTTGCTCTAAAATTCCCCACCCCACAACGAGATCCTTAGCCGCCCCATCTTATTCCTTTGTTTAATTATTAATTAAACAAAGTAATATCAAGTCTTGCCACACCGACCTTGAGTTCTTTAAAAGGTTTGCCACAGTCAACCAGATTTTGTTTATGTTTTTGTTTTTGATTCATGTAAATATTGCTATGTAGTAGTCAACTCCTTTAGACGTTGGCTTCCTTCGTCTTCCCAAATAATAATAATAATAATAAAATAAAGAAGAGGGTGAAGAAAAAAGAAGCGGAAAGGAAAGAGTAAACATTAATTCTAATAACTTTAACAATGTTAGAAAGGAATAATAATGTAGGTGAAGATTCATGGAGATGTAAAGGGGTTGGTTTAGCTAATAGGTAATTAGCATAAAGAGGGCTATAACATATAGCTCACGGGCAACTTTGAGTCAAGGTACATAGAATATCTGCAGCTACTAAGGTTGATCATCGTAATAAATAATAATGATAATAATAATAGATACAGTCTTCATTGCAGCTAATTCTTGTTCCGCCTTCTTTTCTCTTTATATGGAGTCTGTCACAATCATCGTTTGAGTTTAAGTCTTTACAAACTGTATTGAATTTCCTAGTTCGCTGATGCTACAGTTACAGGTCTTAATCCACTTTAGGAATTGTTTACAATCTTTTATTATGGATAGAAGCCATTGAGTTTTTCCCATCCATTTAATCAGTTTTACCGCAATTGTTTTATTATCGTTACTATTGTTATTATTATTATTATTATCATTATTATTATTGCTTTCTGCGTTTGGAGTCAACAGATGTTTTACTGGCCAGCGATCCAAGCTGACAATACAAGGTATTGCGGTTCGATCTTCCCACTAATTAGCATTTGGTTGACAGAGTTAAAACAATCGATTGCATAAATCCATATACACTATATGCTCGCGTATAGTGCTAGTATTTGTGATCAAAAATAGGGGTAAGCATTATACACAGGTATTTTTTGGAAGAAGAAGAAGAAGCTGACAATGCATCTTCGGTGGCTGGTTGCACAGGTAATATTTTTTCTGGAGGGGTTAAAACTAATACCCCCAAAATTCAGGGGTCGAACTATTCCTGAAATCGACTTATACACGAGTGTATACGATAAATCAAAAATTTCATATCTGACGTCATTAATAATAAGAAGAATAAGAAAATGAACAAGTGAAGAAAAAGGGAAAGAAAAGAATAAGTTTTTATTCTAATAAACTTAAGAACACTAGAAAGCAAATAATAATAATAATAATAATAGCCGACTTCAACAGAGTTTTTCCTACTGTTAATAATTGTTCCGACTTCTTTTCTCTTTACATGGAATCTGCTATCATCATCATCATAACTGTCTTGAAATTCTTAGTTCGCTGATCAACAAGATTCAACAGGCTTTATCGATTCTAATAACTTAAGAAGTGCTATCATAATAATAATAATAATAATAATAATAATAATAACAATAACAATAGCCGACTTCAACACAGTTTTTACTAGTGTTACTAACTGTTCCGCCTTCTTTTCTCTTTATATGGAATCTGCTATTATCAGCATCATTGGAATTTAAGGCTTTACCAACTGTTGTTCATTCTAGGAAACGACTTAAAATCCTACTTGTGGATAAAAAGCCTTTTTTTTAAATTGTTATTAATGTACTGTTATCTCAAGAATTCTTCCATGATCTTCGAGAAAATAAAGACTGAGAAGAGAATATTGACAATTGTAATTACGATATACACAAGGCATTCGTTTTCCACCATGATGGTGCAATTTGCGGCCTTGTGTTTGGAATTATTCATAGCGACATGGGTGACGAGAACGAAATCCGAAACGGATCCTCATGCTAGAGCGCTTGATCTGCTCCACAGACACATCCGAATTGATGCCACCGTGGGAGCAGTGATTATAAAACTCTTGGAAACCAAATATCTCTTGTGTAGCCTTGTGCCAAACTTGTGTAGGGCACGTTTCGTTAGCGCATCGGTTAGCAAGTGCGGCCCGAGGATCAAGTACCGAGTTGGTATTTACTTGATTCCCACAAAATCAAGATGTGACACAAGGTCGTTTAACGTGGGAGACCCGAGTGTTTCCACTCAAAGGCCACTGGTCAAAATTGGTCATAGCTTGTCCAAGCTGGTCAGAGCCTAGTCAAAGCTGGTCATGACTTGTCCTAACAGGTCCAGGCCGGAGCCAGTCCAAGCTAGTCAAAGCCTTGATCGAATCTCAGCCATAGGCCAAGAAACGATCCAATATTTGTCAAAAACCCCAGCCGAAAAATCGGCCGGGGATCAAGTACCGAGTGCGGTGATTTCGTTCCTCGCCGAGTGTCCTATTTGCAGAACCAGATTCAGTCGAAGGTAAACGATTTTCGAAACCATGACGCTATGCAAACCGGTTTCAAAGACCAAACAAATAGTGACGGGAGTTTGATTCTCACCGGGTGACCAACGTGCTATCCTATGTTTACAAAAACAAAGAGAGCCAGACCAAACGCGATGACTTAAAGAATCGTCCCATAGTCCAAATAATTTAAGGAGTTCGATGCTCACTCAGTGTTCATTTGCCTTGTGTTCCTGAGCTTAATAAATAAATGTTGCCAACCCAAAGAGGATCGCTTAAACGCTCTTCTCAGAGTTCATTAAATCAAAGTAGAACGCTGGTTTCCCGCCGGGTATTCAACTTATGTTAAACTATGCTTAAAAAATAACTGGAGCAAAGTTCACTTGACTAAATAAATAGTGTAGTAAGTTTGCTTCCCACTGGGTGTTCAATTTATCTCACACTATGCTTAATAAATGAACGCTGATAGGATGGCTTACAAGTTCACTTGACCAAATAAATAGCGTGGAGAGTTTGATGCTCCCACTGAGTGTTCAAATTCTGTACTTATTAAATAAATGGAGCCAACCGTAAACGAATTGTTTAAAGGTTCTTGTCTGAGTTCAAAAATATATATGTAGAGCGTTCAAATCTCATTGGCTGTCTGACGTGAACGTTATTGGAAAGGAATATATCAGTCTAGTTTAAACTCCACTTAATAGATCTCTGGACCCTCAGCTTGAGGTATGTTTTTGCGAGATTGTCTACTTGACAATGATATATATATATATATATATATATATATATATATATATATATATATATATATATATATATATATAGTTTATGAAAACTAGGTAATCCGTATGGGTAAACCTAAGTAGGATAAAATCCAGAGAGCTCAATGTAAATCCAGAACATTTAAATAAAAACAGACCATTTAAAGGTTCCATGTAATAATTACTTCACCACAGCCTTTTAAAAGGACTGCGGATCATTAGACTTTATTTCCAAACAAAAAAATGAAAAGGTTTTCATTTTTTTGTCTCGAAGGAAAGTCTGACGATCTGCAGTCCTTTGAAAATGGATGTGGTGAAATAATTTATTACATGGAGCCTTAAAGTGGTCTGTTTTTATTTAAATTATATATATATATATATATATATATATATATATACACAATAGAGAAATCCAAAATGACCTCATGAGTATAGTCTATTTCAACGAATGCCGAATGCGTCACCCTTATTCAACACTGATAGTGGACTGTATTCAGTGTTGAATGCCTCCCACTGTCTGAAGTGAATAAGACTGATGTACACGGCGTCGGTTGAAATAGACTATACCCACGAGGTAATTTTGAATTTCCCTGTTATGTAATTTATATGCTCTGTTATAATAAATACACTAACCTCTTTTTTTGGATCAGTTTTAATATTTTATATTATTAGGATCGACTTGGATTATATACCAACGGATTGATTATCTGTACTATATATATATATATATATATATATATATATAAACGAGACAGACCCTCCGAATCTTTTTAAAAAAAAAGCAATATATATATATATATATATATATATATATATATATATATATATATATATAAGAAGAAGGAAATTACTGAAAAGTAATTGAAACTCACCTGAAGCGAGCTGAATGTGTAATGCTCCTCATGCCAATGACACATCCACCAGCATATGACTTCACTGAATTTTGATGTGTAACTCTCGAATTTATATTTAAACTGGGGTCATCAGGAGAGAATGTGCACCGTTTCGGGGCCTTCCTCTCAAAATATATATATATATATATATATATATATATATTGTTTCGTTTTTTAAAGAGATTCGGAGGGTCTTTCTAGTTAACAAGCCCGCCCTAACAAAAGATAAGTAGCAAGATTTTAAATATGGAAGCCTAATATATATATATATATATATATATATATATATATATATATATACAGAGAGAGAGAGAGAGAGAGAGAGAGAGAGAGAGAGAGCAAAATACATTTTTTTCTCGCTAGAAAATAATCAATGATTTGTTTGTTTTTTGGTTTATTTGTTTATTGGGGTTTTTTTTTGTTTTGTTGTTTTTTGTTTTTTGTTTTTTTTTGTTAATCCCTCCAAAGAAAACAAAAATCCTAATCCTAACGTTAACTTAACGCTAATCCCTAATCCTCATTGGATCGAGTCCTAACACGGGATCGCTTACGAAATAAACGTACGAGATCAATTTTTAGCGGTTAAAAATTGAGGAAAATATTGAATTAATTTGAGCTAATAAGGTCCAACTTATTAAAAATTGACCCCAAACCAACACCGGGGATTTCATTTCTAATTGTGGTAAGAAAAATCAATGTGACTTTATCTTTTATTACTTTTAAGCTGCCATACATTAAAATTATGAACGTTAACAAATATATATTAGAGAAATAACGAATGGAAATTGCAAAGTCCTTGTCGGATTTTCCTGATTTCAATATGAATACTAAATGTTCTAACGATTAAAAAAAACGGTTAATTTGCAGCTTAGCACCCGCGTTCAGTTTGCATTAGAATTTATCGAATACTAACATTTATGTGTAATTGAACATGCTTCATCTGAATCTGGCTTGATAAATTTGATAAAATCTACCAGTTTAATGTTATCGACAGTAAAATTTCGGATTCATTCACGTCGCAGGCAGCCATTACTGGCATTGCTTGCATACATTCGCTGCAGAATAGCGATCAGTGTAGTTATTATTGCGCAAACTGAGCGTGCGTAAGTAAATAGTTCTTGTGAGCGGTAACTGAGACAAATTTAGACAAGAAAGATCAGTCCCGCGCTTAACTTTCCAAAGTCTTCCGCGTGTAGCTTTTCGCAACGAATGTATGCAAACAAGGCGAGTAATGGTTGCCACCAACGACGCGAATGAATCCAAACTTTTACTGTCGATAACATCAAACTGGTAGATTTTATCAAATTTATCAAGCCAGATTCGAATGGAGCATGTACATTTACACATAATGTAATTATTTTGGAATCTTTTAATGGGAATTGTGTGCGGGTATCTAAACTGCAAATTAATAATAAATAAAAAAGTTATAAGGGCTCTTAGCTAAGGCATACTAAACGTGAAATGTTTAGCATGCCTGTCTGTTACGATCAGAAAACATGCAGAGTGAATTCGACTTTTCTTGATTCCATGTAATTTCACGTAAACAAATAAGATTGTCGGAAAGCAGATGTGACTTATCTAGTAAAACAATGAAATAAATGAATACAAAATAACATTTTAAAACATTTTAAACCTGAACCATTGGCGCAGACGAGCGCAATTGAAATTAAAATTAACTTGGGAACAGCCGCCGGAATTTCAAATAATTAGCGAAAGGAAAGTCTTTCTGATGACTTATTCAATAAAACCCGAAATAAACAAAAGATTCTAAGTTCTATCTATCTATCTATCTATCTATCTATCTATCTATCTATCTAAATTTATGAAAATAGATTACGTCCGACAATCATTTAATATATATTCTGTTTATACGTTATTTTTATAGGTCTAATTAAAAAAACTGAGCATTTACTTAAATAAATTATATCTATGAAAATAACGTATAAACAGAATATATATATATATATATATATATATATATATATATATATATATATATATATATTATTATTATTATTATTATTATTATTATTTTATTATTAAAGGCTCAAACACTAATATTTCATGGTTATAATTTATTACATTGGAATCGTAAATGATCCAATTCATAAGACCTAAAAAATAAAAAAAAAGCTTTTTTTTTTAATTTGTAGGTCTGGTGAATTGGATCGTGATTTAATATGATATTCTTACTCTGTCCTGGACATTGAGCTCTACCTAGATTCTATCATCTTGAAATATATATATATATATATATATATATGTGTGTGTGTGTGTGTGTGTGTGTGTGTGTGTGTGTGTGTGTGTGTATATATATATATATATATATATATATATATATATATATATATATATATATATATATATATATATATATATCACCATCGTAAGTACCTAAAGATTGTTTTAACATGAAGCTCGGAGTCTTACTATCGACGTAAGGTAATATGTATATTTATTAATATATATATATATATATATATATATATATATATATATATATATATATATATATATTATGATTACTTGCATTATCTAACCAGCGTCTGTATCTATTGGGTCACACGTTGGCTCTATCGAGTGTCTAGACCCAAAGAGTTATGAGTTCAATACCAGGCCACAGCAGTGTTGAACCAAAACTTGTAGAGTTGAATTAAAGGGAGAAAAAAACTAAGACACCTGGAAGAGGCATGGCACGTTGAACTAGAAGAATCTACTCCGGTAGACAAAATTAAGGGTTCGGTTCAAAATTCCTGTCACCTGAAGAAGGCCGGTGCGTACAACGGCCGAAGCGTTGTGAAAGAAGATAAGTCCGGATAACGCAAATAATGCAAGTAATCATAATACATCTCAGAGATATAGACAGATATCTTTTTTATAGTAAATCTCTACTTTGAGTGACTCTCGAGTCTTGCATTGAGTGAACATTATTATACAAAAAAAACTCAAATAAAAGTCAATTTATAACTCAAATTATAATCAACCGAACAACATGTGACACATCCCTTAAGCAGTCAGTCATTAGCCAACCAGTTATTTAGTTTGATCCTCACTAGGTGGCCGATATTTTTTTTTGTCTTGGATCAGATAAAACTAAACGTATTTGGCTCCTGGTTATGGAGTAAGAGTTAAGAAATTAATTTCTGAGGTCATTACTCCCCCATTAAGTTCTGTTGCCAATCTGGTGCTATCGCTACTTTCATGGAAAATGTTCAGAAGAACTACATTCCTTAGTTTCACCAGTTTTAAGCTTCACGTCTAGTACCCTCCATGCCACGCCCATTGTTGCAAACCACCCATACACCCTCTTTGTTCCATTGATGAGAAGTTCCGCTCAAAGAGCTTCTTCTCGCCAACCACTGCTCGATGGAACCGACTCCCAAGAGGATGCTTCCCCAATCACTACAATTTTAACCTGTTCAAATCTAGAGTCAACCGTTATCTTCCCCTCCTACTACTCCTTATCGTAAGCCTCTAATTAGAGTGGCTCTCGGGCCTGGTACAAGGTTAACCGTCCTGTAAAACAAAAAGAAAAAAAGAAAAGAAAATTGCTAGGATCCACCATGCCACTTAAATATTAGCAACCCGCCACCTCATTCCCACTGCATTCCATCGATGAGCAGTAAATTCCGGTCAAACAGCTTCTTCTCGCCAACCACTGCCCGATGAAACCAACCCCCAAGAGGATGTTTCCCTGATCACTACAATGTTAACCTGTTCAAGTCTAGAGTTAACCGTTAACTTCCCTACCTGTTCGTATGAATTACACATTAACGTAACCCTCTACCACGAACGGACCCAGGGCCTTGTACAGGGTGAACCTTACTGTAAAAAAAAAAAAAAATACAAGAAAAAAAAATAAGTTTCGAAAATAGTGATAAAGGGAATATCTATATCTCTTAATGAAAATGAGCGAACAACCCTCGTTGTTAGACTATGTTGGGTTTTTTTTCTCTCTCTCTCTTTTGTTTTGTCTTGTTTTTTTTTTTGTTTTATGAGTTATTATTATTATTATTATCATTATTATTATTATTATTATTATTATTATTGAAAGATAGCACATACGCCAACAAAAGTGACCTGTAGTTACAAACGTACGGGGCCCTATGAGCCAATCATGGGACCCTTTCTGATACGAGTATCCCAATCATTTACGTGACAGCCAAATATAGTACCAGGGTTTTACGACAAATAGCGCATAACCTTGCAGGTATGGGCAAGTTTGAATGCATTTAGGCCGGGTAGACCTAGCCGCTTGGTCGGTCTCAGATCTGCGGGTGTTCCCAAGTATCTAGATGTGAAATCTATGTCTCTAGGTTGCATATATATAACAAATGAAAGAACAGTAGGATATATTAATCTGGTGTTCTTATTAATATTTTTATTTTTACAAAACGGTGCTCAATGAAAATTTACAGACCATAAATATTATAAATTAACTGATTTAAAAATATGGTTCCATCGCTACACAGAAATCACCATGTTTCAAAAACAGAAACTAAAAACTTCAAATTCAATTATAGAATTAAATTAAAGGTCCTAGTTCTGTTTCATTTTCAAACGAATTTTGGAAGAACTTCTTTTGAAGTACAGTTTATTTGTAATTAAAATTAAAAATAATATTTTAAAATTATTAGTAATTAAAATTAAAAATAATATTGTAAAATTGTAGTTCAATACAACGTATTCTAATCCAAACACCCCTTGCAGGTTAACATTGTAGTGTTGTAGAAAGAATCTTTATGTATGCAAATAAAAATTTAACGGCAAAAAAATGCCGAAAAACTTTTTGTCGTTGATAAAAACCAGACGACATGCGTTGAACGGATGTCATAATTCGTTGAAAAAGGCACCTCTATCCTATCTAGATTTAAGCGCTTTTCGAAGGTAACTCATATTTGAAACAATAGTCGGCAGTATAAATGAACACGCTACTGCCCCTTGTCAAAATGATTGGATTTCCCGGTATCCTTGGAAACAAATATCATGAATGTATCTGATTATAAAACTCAGTAGATTTCAAAATAAGTTCTTCCAAAATTCGCTTGAAAATAAAACAGAAGTAGGGCCTTTAATTTAATTATAAAATTCAATTTGAAGTTTTAGTTTCTGTTTTAGTTTCTTGTTCCTATGTAGCGATGGAACCATATTTTAAATCAGTTAATACATATATATAAGTTTTTTAGTTTCTGTTTTTGAAACATGGTAATTCCTATGTAGCGATGAAACCATATTTTAAATCAGTTAATATATATATATATATATATATATATATATATATATATATATATATATATATATATATATATATATATATGTATAAATTTTGTTTCTCTTTTTTGAATCATGGTAATTCCTATATAGCGATGGAATTATATTTTAAATCAGTTAATATATATATATATAAGTTTTTAGTTTCTGTTTTTGAAACATGGTAATTCCTGTGTAGCGATGGAACCATATTTTAAATCAGTTAATACATATATATATAAGTTTTTAGTTTCTGTTCTTGAAACATGGTAATTCATATGTAGCGATGGAACCATATTTTAAATCAGTTAATATATATATATATATATATATATATATATAGAAATTTTTAGTTTCTCTTTTTGAATCATGGTAATTCCTATATAGCGATGGAATTATATTTTAAATCAGTTAATAAATATATATATAAGTTTTTAGTTTCTGTTTTTGAAACATGGTAATTCCTATGTAGCGATGGAACCATATTTTAAATCAGTTAATATATATATATATAAATTTTTAGTTTCTCTTTTTGAATCATGGTAATTCCTATATAGCGATGGAATTATATTTTAAATCAGTTAATACATATATATAAGTTTTTAGTTTCTGTTTTTGAAACATGGTAATTCCTATGTAGCGATGGAACCATATTTTAAATCAGTTAATACATATATATAAGTTTTTAGTTTCTGTTTTTGAAACATGGTAATTCCTATGTAGCGATGGAACCATATTTAAATCAGTTAATATATATATATATATATATATATATATATATATATATATATATATATATATATATATATATAAATTTTAGTTTCTTTTTTGAATCATGGTAATTCCTATATAGCGATGGAATTATATTTTTAAATCAGTTAATATATATATATATATATATATATAGTTTTTAGTTTCTGTTTTTGAAACATGGTAATTCCTGTGTATATAAAACCATATTTTAAATCAGTTAATATATATATATATATATATATATATATATATATATATATATATATAAATTGAGGACAAACAACGCTCGATACCAGGTCATGATGCCCACCTAAATACACAGCGCCCATTAACAGAGTGGCACATTGTATCAATCCCCATGGGAAAAGAACAACTGGTTACGGTCAAGCACTTGTTCTGGGCCGGAGAGTTACCGTAGCCCGTCTTAATTCCTCTTGAAATAAAACTCTACCTGTTACCAATTCCAATGGATTTATGATCAGAATTTGTGAGTCATGCCTAGCGTAGCATTATTATTATTATTATTGCTTTAGCGGTTAGTAACAACGGATAATTTACAATTCAAATTCGCAGTTCATTATTGTGTGGTTCGATCTTCCCACCAGTTTGCTATTGCTTACCAAGTTGAAATAATCAATACATAAATTCAGATAACCCAAAGATTCCAGATTTAATTTATTTAATAATAATAATAATAATAATAAGAAGAAGAAGAAGAAGAAGAAGAAGAGAGCAAAAAAAAAGGGAATGAAAAGAATATGTTTTATTCGGTCAAGATAGCTGTGACATTCATGAGTCTATCACCCCAACCATCCCGGTCCTGCCTTATGGTCGGAAGGTCATTAGGGTGGCATTCTCTGTCATAACATAGCTGGTCAATATAGACACATGCTAGGCGACCAAGTCGTCTTGCTCCGTGGCTAGGTGTCCAGAGCAGTAGATCACTCGCATGTCCGACAGCAGTGTCCTGAAACTCGCATTCTGCGTTCGTGTAACATTGCAGTAATATCAGGGATAAATCCATCGAGCTGTGATTTAGTTGGATGTTGTCACCAAGAGATGTTGAGTATAGCTCTCAGCATCCGAGGGTAGGTTCCATCAAGCTTAGACTCGAGGCTTTCAGTTCATGTCCAAGCAGTGGCACTATACATTAAAATCGACTCTACAGTGGCTCGAAAGTATCTCCGCTGAGGTTGTCTTAGAGATCAGATTTCTAAATTACATCCGTTTTATTTAAGCTGACCCCTAGAGTTTAGCTACGCAGATTTCCACATCTTTTTCAATAGAATTTATTTTCGCTTCCTAGATATGTAAATAATTCAATAGGCTTTATTGATTCTAATGACTTAAGAGGTGCTATAATAATAATGATAATAATAATAATAATAATAATAATAGCCGACTTCAACACAGTTTTTCCTACTGCTAATAATTGTTCCGCCTTCTTTTCTCTTTACATGGAATCTGCTATCATCATCATAACTGTCTTGAAATTCTTAGTTCGCTGATCAACAAGATTCAACAGGCTTTATTGATTCTAATAACTTAAGAAGTGCTATAATAATAATAATAATAATAATAATAATAATAATAATAATAATAATAAAGTGAAGGCAACAGGGAAAGAAAAGAAAAGTTTTTTATTCTAATAAAAATATAAACGATAGAAAGCGAATAATAATAATAATAATAGCCGACTTCAACAGAGTTTTTCCTACTGTTAATAATTGTTCCGCCTTCTTTTCTCTTTACATGGAATCTGCTATCATCATCATAACTGTCTTGAAATTCTTAGTTCTCTGATCCAACAATTACAGAGCTTGTTCATTCTAGGAAACGGCTAAAACTCTACCTGTGGATAAACGCCATTCATTTTTCTTAATTATAATTAACGCACCATTGTCTCCAGAATTCTTCCATGATTTCTAAAGAGAGAAGAAAAAGAACGAGAATAGAATATTGACAATTGCAATTACGATATATACAGGGAAGTCGTTTTCCGTCATTACAATCCGATTTCCGGAATTATGTTCGGAAATATTCATAGCGACAATGATCGTCACGTAAGCGCGCTTTGGCCGCTCCACAAACAAATCCTAATCTGAACGAAACCCACAGAGGACGCCAAGGTGGAGCAGTGATTATTAAACTCATATTAAAGACCAAATAGCTAGTGTACTGAGTTCGATCTACAATAGTATCCCACTGCGGTCGACTTATGCCAGACGGGGAACAGAGTCACCAATCATTAAAATTGGTTATTTCACTGAGTCCAAATGTTATGGGGTGTCTTGTGCCAAATTTGTGTAGGATACATTTCGTTAGCACAGGGGATAACTAGTGCAGATTGAACACCAATTAACTCGTGTAGCGATTTCGCTCCTCACCCCGTGTCCTATTTGTATAACTCGCTGTAGAAACACATTGGAATCGAAAGGAAGAGTCGAAGAGAGTCAACCACAGAGTCATGATTATAAAATCAAGACCAAAGGTAGCGAGTTCGATACTCAGCAGGGTAACGATACATACATTCAAGTTATTGAAACAGTTTCTGCCTAACGCCGTCTATTAACCATTTTAAACCGGAGTAGAGGCTTATCCCTTATTTCCTGTTTAGGATTGCGTTTCCGGTTCCTTTTAAGATCTTCTCATTCTCTTACACTCCCAGTAGCTTTTTGCGTCTTAGTGTTATTATCGCCTTGCTTGGGGTGAGTTGATTTTAAAAAAATAAATAAATTGGCATGAAGTTAAACACAATTTAAGGCCAAGGGTTGCAACCTTCCCTGGTGGCCTACTAATCATTTCCTCCTCACTACCATTTCTCTGATGAGCATAGGAACACAGCCTCACCACGATGGACGTTGCCGCTGCCACAAGTAGGCCTTTAGGGGTGCAGCTGCTTGATCCCACGCTCAGTCAATATTTTGCATTCAGAATTGTTTTTTTCCCTAGAGTGGCTGCCGACCAAGGCGATAGAGCTGAGTTAGCCCTGGTCTTTAACTCAGAGCTGAAAGCAGACGCGATGAATCTGTGTGAAAGAGAACGCAATGAATTCGACCAAAATTCCGTGTCGATAGCCACCTGGCTATGTCCACATCGACACACAATATTCAGTTAACTTGTGCTTTTAAAGTATGATTTAAAGATTTCGGTTGACTTTTTTTCGTTCTTCACATTAGCTTGTCTAAAGCGGATGAAACATGCTAGTAATCTTGTAAGAATTTCAAAAATGCGAAACATTAATTGAACGATAAAAACGCAGCTGGTGTAAGACTAATGAAAAAAATATAAAATAATAATAAACGATAAAAAAAAAAGCGCAGCTGTTTAAAGACTAATGAGAAAAAACTATAATAAAATAATAAAAATAATAATGCTTCGTTTGAAAAAGAACAATAAGAAGATGAAATAAAAAAAGTATAAAATAATAAAAGAAAATACTTCAGATGTATCGTTGAAAAAAAAAATAATAATTAAGATGGAATAATAAAGTAAAACTAGTAATAAAATAATAATTGTAAAATACTTCATCTAAAAAGCAACAATAATAAGATGAAGTAAAACTAGTAATAAAATAATAATTGTAAAATGCTTCATCTAAAAGCAAAAAGCAATAATAAGATGGATGATAATTGTAAAATACTTCATCTAAAAAAATAAAAATAGGGTTAAAATAATAATATTGAAAATGCTTCATCTAAAAGCAACAACAATAAGAAAAATCATGAAAAGCAAATAATGAAACTAGTAATAAATATAATTATTGAAACATTTCATCTAAAAAGCAACAATAATAAAATCGTGACAAACTGATAAGATAATAACAGTGAAAATACATTTAAAAAATTTCAGCATAAGTAAATGATTATAAACATAGTGTTTGAAGTTGATCAGACCAAGGAAAAACAAGTGATAAAATATAAATAACATCTACTTAACTGAAAGGGAAAACAAAAATCAACCGTTCAAAAAAGATGCCGTTGACAACATTATTTTGTTTTCACTTGTACAAATCATCAAGTCGGTATTCAAGAAAGTTCTAGAAAGAAAGAATAGAATTTTGACAATATTAACGGAAATACGGTTGAAATTGACATCAGCAAAGCTTTCTTGATAAAATTGTATCTTTCGCTGTGTGTCTGCTTAGGGTAGATTTATCGTACGCGAGTAATTGCGAAGATTGTAATCCCCGGGTCTGCTACAACTCTTAGCCAACTCAGTAGACGTTATTCTTACTTTTTTTTATAAAACCATACCAAAAAGTTTCAAGACATTTTTGTCAGTGCAATCACCTAATATATATATATATATATATATATATATATATATATATATATGGAAATGGACGATATAATTTTGCAATATTTGTTGTTATAAAATTTATTAAAAAGGCTTTGTTTTGTTTTTATTTTATTTTATTTTTTGTTTTTGTTGTTTCCTTGTTTTTTAGCCCTTAAAAACGTGTAAAGATAATTTAGAAATATGGGTATATTGTTATTGATTATATATATATATATATATATATATATATATATATATATATGATGCATGTTTCATTAAATAATATAGACAGGTTTCGTCTATTTATTTTAAGTAAGTTCCTTTCATATTGTCTGATAAGCTTAATAACATTATCATTGCAAGACGAAAGGAAATCACCATATTGATACATGTTTGAATCCAATCTAAGCTTTCGGCTTACATAAGCCATTATCAAAGATGACAATTACTTTTCAATATATCAACCGATACACGGACAAAACAATAATGTTTTTGTTGCATGAAAAATTTCAAAGCAAGTACTAACTCGTGTATTGTCACTTTCTTGGTCGGCACACTCGGGCATATCTCCAGGAATCCTTCTGCCTCACATGACGGCTTGAGGGTACCGGACGTCATTGGGTGTTCGCGAATGGCGGCAAAGCTTGGAACAGGTCATATGCTGAGGAAAGTGTTATGTCTTTAAGCTGTGGGTAGGAGATGAATTTGTGCCCATTATCACCCTACCGAAGTATCTAAGAGTCGGAGGGAATATTATTATTATTATCATTTTATTTTCTTTGATTTCTGGCGTTTACACATTTCTTTCCGGTCCCGCCCAGGACCTAAGGTTAGAAACATGACGTCATGACACTTTCCACTGACAAAAAAAAAAAAAATTAAATTACATAGATAAAGCCCTTCGTAAGGTGTGGGCTGTACTTGTCAGAACAATTTTTTGTATCTCCTTATTATTATTATTATTATTATTATTATTATTATTATTATTCAACTGAGTTTCAAAATACCTGTGACAATTTAACGACTTTCCTATTTGAATTTTCTGATGAATCTTAATTTTTAAATTAATGATTGAATAAGCAAGTGGAGAGTTCTACAACAATCCAAATATCTGTAGAAATTACCCTATCAAATCGTTGAATATTTGAGTTTAACAACTTTAACAAAATATTGCAATAGCAATCATAAATGTTAATGTCGGTCGTTATATTTTTTTAAGTAAGTGGGTACAAATGAAAAAATTTGAAATTGACAATTTTTTTTTTTCATTTCACTGAAACAGACGTTAAAAACTTCTAACTTCCCTTTCTTTCATTCTCTCTTTCGTTCATCTTCTCACTGAACCTCGTGTTGTCTAACGCCCCCCGCCCTCTTTCCACGCGATCAAAACGGAATATTCACTTTTATTTTTTCACTTCTTTCTTTCTTTTTTCTTTTATTTTCTCACTGAAACCAAGTAGCGTCTCTGGTATACCTTTTCCATGCAATCAAAACGCAATAGTCCATTATTTTTTAGGTGCACGCCGAAGATGTTAAACACTTCACCATTCTCTTTTTCTTTCTTTCTTTCTTTCTTTTTTCTTTCTTTCTTTCTTTCTTTCTAATTATGTTTCTGCTTTTCTTTCTTTCTTTCATTTTTTACAATTATCTTTCTGCTTTTCTTTCTTTCCTTTTTCTTTCTTTCTTTTTTCTTTCCTTTTTCTTTCTTTCTTTCGTTCTAATTATCTTTCTGCTTTTCTTTTTTTCTTTCATTCTTTCTTTCTTTCTTTCTTTTACAATTATCTATCTGTTTTTCTTTCTTTCCTTTTTCTTTCTTTCTTTCTTTATAATTATCATTCTGCTTTTCTTTCTTTCATTTTTTCTTTCTTTTTTCTTCTTTCTTTCTTTTTTTTTTTTTTTCTTTCTTTTACCAAGTTATCTTTTTCATGCATCCAAAAACGCAATTCTTTTTTTTTTTCTTTCTTTCTTTCTTTATAATTATCATTCTTTTTTTTTTTCTTTTCTTTTTTCTTTCTTTCTTCTCTTCTTTCTTTCTTTCTTTCTTTTACAATTATCTTTCTGCTTTTCTTTCTTTTTTCTTTCTTTCTTTCTTTATAATTATCATTCTGCTTTTCTTTCTTTCATTTTTTCTTTCTTTCTTCTCTTCTTTCTTTCTTTCTTTCTTTTACAATTATCTTTTTTTTTTCTTCTTTTTCTTTCTTTCTTTCTTTATAATTATCATTCTGCTTTTCTTTCTTTCATTTTTTCTTTCTTTCTTCTCTTCTTTCTTTCTTTCTTTCTTTCTTTTACAATTATCTTTCTGCTTTTCTTTCTTTTTTCTTTCTTTCTTTCTTTATAATTATCATTCTGCTTTTCTTTCTTTCATTTTTTTCTTTCTTTCTTCCGTCCTTTCTTTCTTTTACAATTATCTTTTTCCTTTTTCTTTCTTTCCTTTTTCTTTCTTTCTTTTTTATAACTATCATTCTGATTTTCTTTCTTTCATTTTTTCTTTCTTTCTTTTACAATTATCTTCTTTTCTGTCTTTTCTTTTTCTTTCTTTCTTTCTTTATAATTATCTTTCTGCTTTTCTTTATTTCATTCTTCCTTTCTTTCTTTCTTTCTTTCTTTTACAATTATCTTTCTGCTTTTCTTTCTTTCCTTTTTCTTTCTTCCTTTCTTTCTTTCTTTCTTTCTTTTTCTCACTGAAACCAAGTAGGGTTTCTGATATACCTTTTCCGCC
>CAHIKZ030000705.1:665000-670000 GCA_903632075.3 Acanthosepion pharaonis | reverse complement strand
TGGGTCTAGTAATTATGTCCAGACAAACATATATATGCACAAAAGCTGCGAATCATCTACCATTTATTCCACTGTGAAAGCAGAATAACATACAACATATTTTTATTACTTCAAAGATTCCATGAAAATGAGATTTTGGTATTAAATGAACCCTTGGGGGTTGATATGCTGTTAACACATCGCAATATCTATCAGAGAGATGGAATGTAAATTTTTATTATTGCATTATTCCAAAATTTTAACACATCAACATTATTAATGTCAATAAATGAACAGAAGTAGTTATTAATTAAAAAAAAATAATAATTAATGTATAATATTATCCATAATTATATGTAAAAGAATTCCGTTTTTGATAAAAGTTAAAAAGTAAACATAAATACGTAAAAAATGCGTATATTGTCGAAAATTCCTTTTTCCATAATATAGCTATTTGTGCCATGTTATAATGCTTATTACCTAAACAATAATAATGCTGAATAATTTTTTTGACATTAAAATATATCTAATCACATCTCCCTACCAGTTGCCGTAATCTGTAAAAATGTTATTGGGTAATAAAGATTGAAAAGGATAAGGGAGGAAATGAGAAGATACAGTCAAGGATGCGTAAAGAAAAAAAACATCTGTGAAATTTCTTTGGGATTACATGTCCGTCTAGTATGTATCTCAACCATGTTTGTATAATGTTTAGATAAAATATGATTGGGCAATGTAGTTTGGAAAGGATAAAGGAGAGTATGGGAAGATACGGGCAAGGACAAGTGATGAAAAACATCTGTAGATTTTCTTTTGAATTTCAACAGGTCCATCTAGTGTGAAACTAATCCATGTTTGTATAATGTTTAGATAAAATATAGTTCGGCAATGAAGTTTGGGAGGGATAAGGGAGAGTATAAGAAGATACTGTGGAACTAAACCATATTTATACAACGTTTAGATAAAACATTATTGGGTAATGAAGGTTGGAAGGGATAAGGAAGAAAATGAGAAGATACAGCCAAGAACGGATGAAGAAAAAAACTTCTGTACAATTTCTTTGAAATTTTGACCGGTCCATCTAGTGTGGAACTAAACCATATTTATATAACGTTTAGATAAAGCATTATTGGGTAATTAAGGTTGGAAGGGATAAGGAAGAAAATGAGAAGATACAGCCAAGAACGGGTGAAGAAAAAAACTTCTGTACAATTTCTTTGAAATTTTGACCGGTCCATATAGGTTCAGTTTTTCTTCTTCTTCTATGGACCGTAACCTTTCAGGATTCGGGCGATTATGGCTCTCCACAATTTCCTGTCCTTTGTCATTTTGTTATCTCTCCTAAACATTGTTCCGCCATCCATCTACTCAAGCTAGCTGGGCGGATTATGATTTGATTTCCCCCGTCCCTCTTGCCTTCAATCTGTCCTGTGAGTATCGAATTTTCCAAGCCCTCTTTCCACATGATGTACTCTAAAAATTTCAACTGTCTCTTCCTGATGTTAAGCATAAGTGTCAATTTCGTTTCCATTTTATCTAAAACATCGTCGTTGCTCACGTGTTCGGTCCATGGTATTCTCAGCATCCTCCTGTAGAGACACATTTCTGTTGCTTCCACTCTCTTTTGCAACCAAAATAACGCGAAATACATACTAAAATTCTTGGACATTTAACTGCAACTCATAAGTTGTTGTTTTTTTTTTTTCTTTTAACAACACATATACACTGACAAAAAACACGAAATGCTATTTATATATGAAATTAATTGAGGTTTTTTTTGTTTTTTTTTCATACTTTCTTTCGATGTTTTTTTTTTTTAATTTCTTGGCCGTTTCGTGTTTCCAACGCGAGGAAAAAAACTAATTGTGAATTTCAAGTTATTTATTATTGTTTTATTGTGTCAGATTTTACCCGACTCTCTTTGAATTATATTTGTTTTTAAGAAACGATGCTTCCTCATTTCTTGCGTTAAGACCAGCAAATAAATGAAGAGATTGATTAGAGCCAGCAAAGAAAGGAAAGAAAAAGGCAAAGATTGCCTGAAAAAAAATTAAAAATAAAGAACAATAATTATTATTATTATTATTATTATTATTATAAATAATAATAATAATAATAATAATAAATTATGTGAAGAAGAAGAAGAAAAAGAAGATGAAAAATGATTTTTACGCAGAGAATAATGCCATCTACAAGAAGGAGGAGGAGAAACATCATTGCTGATATGGATAATAAGAAAAAATAATTTCTATATAATAGAAGAAGAAGAAAAAGAAGAAGAAGAAGAAGAAGAATTTGGAAGAAGGAAAAATGAAGGGTTATGCAGAATGTAAGAAGAAGAAGAAGAAAAATGATTTTTATGCAGAGAATCATAATGAAAGGTTATGCAGAATGGAAGAAGAAGAAGAAGAAGAAGAAGAAGAAGAAGAAGAAGAAGAAGAAGAAGAAAAAAAGAAGAAGAAGAAGAAGGAAAGGGTATGCAGAATGGAAGAAGAAGAAAAAGAAGAAGAAGAAGAAGAAAGGGAGAAGAAGAAGAAGAAAAAAAAGAAGAAGAAGAAGAAGAAAAATTTGGAAGAAAAATGATTTTTATGCAGAGAATCATCATGAAAAATTATGCAGAATGGAAGAAGAAGAAGAAGAAGAAGAAGAAGAAGAATGAAGGGGTATGCAGAATGGAAGAAGAAAAAGAAGGAAAAAAGGAAAGGTTATGCAGAATAGAAGAAGAAGAAGAAAAAGGAAAAAGGAAAGGGTATGCAGAATGGAAGAAGAAGAATGAAGGGGTATGCAGAATGGAAGAAGAAAAAGAAGGAAAAAGGAAAGGGTATGCAGAATGGAAGAAGAAGAATGAAGGGAGAAGAAGGAGAAGAAGAAGAAAGGGAGAAGAAGGAGAAGAAGAAATATTTTTGTGCAAAAAGAAAAAAATGCTATTTATCTGCGTGAAGAAGCAGCAGCAGCAGCAGCAGAAGAAGAAGAAGAAGAAGAAGAAGAAGACGAAGGGAAAAGGAAGGGGTATGCAGAATGGAAGAAGAAGTGATACTCTTTTGTGCATGAATCGAAGAATCATATAAGGGAAAGTCGTGTTGGTGCGAATCCCCGATGACGGAGATGAAAAGACAAAACTCATAAGCAGAAGATAAATGAATAAAAAAAAACCCGGAAATACAGAAAGAAAAACACCCCCCCCAAAAAAAAACAATAAAGAAAAGAACGTGATCCAAAATTTGAAAAAAAAACCCAGGTACTTGAATAAAAACAAGGATATCATGAACGAATGAAGAAAATATGGAAATAAAATCAAATTGAAAATGCAATGGCGATCCATCAAAGAAAAGCAATATGAAAACTCTTCCCTTTCCTTCTTCGACTGGAGCAAAATAAACGGCGAATTCAAAAACGGCAAAGAAGCTTTTAAAAGAGAAATTGAAGCAATTAATATCTTCATTACAGACATTGGGGGGGGGGGTAATTTGCATCGTTTACAAAGGAAATAGAAAAATGTCGACCAGGGGAAAGATTGTCGAAGAAAAATTAGTTGAGTGTATAAAGAAGACACATCGTTTTTGTATGCGTGTACGTGTATGGTGAAGGAAAAGAAGAAATATCATTTGTGAAGAAGAAGAAGAAGAAGAAGAAGACATATTTACGTGTATGAATAAAAAAAGGAAGAAAGAAATATAATTTCTGTGTATGAAGAAGAAGAAGAAAAAAGAATAAAAAAGAAAATATATCTTCGTCTAAAGAACAATAAGAGTTCAAGAGATATTGTTTGTGTACAAGAAAGAAAGAAAGAAAGAAAGAAAGAAAGAAAAAGAAATATCATTTCTGTTTGTGAATGAGAAATATAACGTGTGTATATAGAAGATTAAGAAACAAACAAACAAACAAACAAAGAGAGAACGAAATACCATATCTAAAGAAGAAGACGAAAAAGAAGAAAAAAAAGATATATATCTCTGTCAAATGAACGAGTACAATAAGACAATACAATAAGTACAATAAGTGATATTGCTTATGCAAATGAAGAGAAGAAGAAGAAGAAGAAGAAGAAGAAAAGAAGAAGAATAAAGAAGAAATAGATATCATTAGGTGTATGAAGAATGAAAGAGAAAGAAATAAAGAAAAAGTATATTTTTATCTATGAAAGAGGAAAAAAGAAACATGATTTCTTGATTTTCCGTATAAAGAAAAACAACAATAAGCCTAAAAGAACTATTGTTTTCATGGAAGAAGAAGAAGAAGAAGAAGAAGAAGAAGAAGAAGAAGAAGAAGAAGAAGAAGAAAACGAGGAGGAGGAGAAGGATCTAGTTCTATTTCTCCTTCTGAGGTAATAGAACAGAAAATCAAATTAATCAACAAAATCCTAGATCGATAAATTACAAAGTATTCGACAGAGATTCTCTAAAACTGAGCCAAAATCACGACAAATCATAAAAAGCAGAGCAGAACAATAGAAACAACATATGCACTCATATCTAACTGTAAAACAAAGTGCAAGTGCCCACGAAATGGTAACTGCCTATAAAGTAACGTAATATAAAAAGTATGCTATAATCGAAAGAAAAATATATTTATTGGATTAACAGAATGTCACTGGAAACAGCGAGGTTGCTCACAAAAACACATCAATTGACAACAAAATATGCAACGCTTACTACCACACCATTTTTTAACAGCCACTTATGACCCATTTTATCCTCAACACCCATTAGACCTTTACAGTGTTTGGGAGTCAGAGTTATTCTTAGTTATGCATGTATATCTTGACGTTTACGTACGAGACTCATTATATTGATGTCAGCGTACGAACCTCGGTTTGTGCGAATACCCTGATGTCTGCGTACAAACCTACTTATGTGCGTATAACCTGATGTCTTCGAACGTACCTCGTTATGTACATATATATTGATGTCTACATAACTCGCTATGTGCGTATACCCTGATGCCTGCATACATACCTCGATACGTGTTTATACCTTGATAATTGCATGCATACCTCGTTATGTGCGTATATCTTGACGTGT
>CAHIKZ030000705.1:620000-660000 GCA_903632075.3 Acanthosepion pharaonis | reverse complement strand
TAAATACGATTCCATGCTGGTTTGAATTGTGGTCGAGGGCATCTAAATAATGTTGGTTTCATAATGTTTCATGTTTGGGGGCAATCTTTAAGTTGCCTTGAAGAAAGTCACGTGCTTCTTCTTGATTTTTATCTTCTTCTTCTGCTTCTTATCGTTATTATTATTATTATTATTATTACTATTTCCAAGACAATTTCAGTTCATTTCCATCCTAAGCGATATACAATCAATCAATAAATTTGTATTTTGTGCTCATATATATATGTGTGTGTGTGTGCGCGCTTGTGTGTGTGCGCGAGTGTATAACAATTGTGAGAGAGCAAAAATATATATGTACAAGGCAATGTATAAAGGCAAATCTACTAACTTCTCGCGTTTCGTCCTCTCATGGATCTCATCAAGGAAAATGTAAAGGCTTTGCTCTGCAACAACTATTTACAAACAGAAAAAAAAAAAAAAAAAAAAAAAATTTAAATCGTCAGTTTAAATACTTGTGTCGGAGGACGAAACGCGTTGGCTAATTTTTTTTTTTTCTTTTGTCTCTATAAGATAACCTCTGACCAGGGTACAAAGTGATTCCCCGGGAGTCCGTCTACGATACTCTAAAGTCGAGATGATGAAAATAACATCAATCAAATAAGTGACAAAACTTTTACTTGTATTCTCTCTGTCTGTCTATCTATCTTTCTCTTTATATATATATATATATATATATATATATATATATATATATATATATATATATATATATATATATATTAAAATAATGAGAAAGAACAGTAAAATTTATAATCCGGTGTTCTTATTAATTGCTTTTATTTAAAAAAAAAAAAAGAAAAAGAAAAAAAACAGTGCTCAATACAATTCTGCAGAGCATAAACATTATAAATTTACTAATTTAAAAATATGCTCCCATCGCTACACAGGGATTATAGAATTAAACTAAAATCATTTTCAAGCGATTTTTGGAATAATTTATATATATATATATAGGTAATAATCCGTTGGTATATAAACCAAGTGAATCCTAATAATATAAAATATTAAAACTGATCCACAAAGAGAGCTCAATGTATTTATTACAGAGCATGTAAATTACATATATTTCCTCGGCCTTGTTAAAATTTGCTTTACGTCTGGTTTCATGTTATTTTATCACATCAACTTGATTGGTTTGAAAATCCTTACAAGTAATTGTTAATTGGTAATCTAAATTTCCTATTGTATGTAAAATTATATATATATATATATATATATATATATATACCAAAGGATATTGAACATAAATTGGACATTGAAAATAAATTTAAGAAAATGCTCCAAGACAGACAGAACAATTTGAATAGACTATCTTCTATGCTGGGGTAATTTTTTTTATGTAATATGTGTGTGTGTGTGTGTGTGTGTGTGTGTGTGTGTGTGTGTGTGTGTGTGTGTGTGTGTGTGTGTGTGTGTGTGTGTGTGTGTTGCTAAAATGTGTCTATGCATATTCATCCACACAGATATATCGTCTGTTTGTATGTACAATTACATATTTTACAGACATAAACACACGCACATACCTGCAAACACACACACACACATACACATATATATATATATATATATATATATATATATATATATATATATATATATATATATATCGGAGGTGGCAAACAACAAGGAACTGGGGGACCAATTTCCGATATAAAATATGCATGAGCCTTTTTAATTTAATTTTTAAAATTTTTTTTGTCAGCAATATCCTCACCGTGCCCTTTTTTCTCCCGCCCCCAACCAGAAACCTGTAATCTGTAGAACAGTGATAATTATAATCGTTGAAACATTAGCAACAATAAAAAAAAATAGTTTCGTTAATTCAAATAGCAAGAAGAACAAAACAGTCAACATATTTGTAGCAAAAGTTCTCAACACGAAAATTTTTATTGGACACCAAGCGTTTGTTGGGCGCATTCCTTCTTCATTGCGAACAGAAATAGCACAATTAGCAAAATAAATATTTCCTTTTTATTTGTGCCTATTTTTTTTTACCCTAATAGTAATAGTCGCCCCATGACAATTGCAACAACAAAAAAAGACAATTCGCAACAGGATCTAAGCAAAACGGCTATAAAACGCAAAAACAATAACATTCGCAACTGCTTTCAGAAACACCTTGAAGTTAATAGGATAAACTGGAAAAGCAAATTAATTTTCAACAGGAAAAAAAAACAAACAGTTCAGTTTGAAAAATTCGCAACAATCATGAACACATCCACAGAAAAATCGCAAACAATTCGAAAATAAATTCGCAATTTTGAGGGCATTTCCTTAATTCAACAGAATCACACACCGAACCTAAAACAAAGACAAAAAACATCTCAAGACAAAACTTACATTCGCATCAAGATTCCTAGACAAAACCAAAAAAAAATCAATATTTTGGGAGAAAAAAAAAATTAAGAAATCTCAAGAATGGTGCTGCTATCCGCGTTTTGATTTCGGTCTAAGGCATTTGGAATTCCAAGTGTATAACGGAGAAAGTTCTAAGCTGTCGATGATGGCTCGTTTATATGTTACTTGATTTGTGAGAAAAAAAGACAAAAAAAAGTACATCTTTCTTATATATCATTTATTATTAGAAATTGAATCGCTTCGCGATAAGCGGATTTTTTTTCCATGTATGTGCTTCCATACATGCGTTTATGAATTAAGCTTTTCACGAATATTATAATTAAATGCCAACCAAGATGGCGATTGTCATTTTTCCTGGCGGACATTTTATCAGTTCTTACTTGACAGTCGTGTCTTTAGTAATAATTTGATGCTGTTTTTTTTTTCTTGACTTTTTTCGATTACAGCTTTTTGTTCTCCCTTCTTTAATTCTTTGTTTGATCAGGACCCTGTTTTAGACATGTGATTTTTAGAATGTTTCCGTTTTAAGTCATTTTATTTCAACTTGTTTTATTTTTATTTTAGCTTGTTTTCAAAATATGTTTCAAGTATGTTTCAAGAGATTGTTTAAGAATGGTTTAAGTACATTTCAAAATATGTTTTAAGAGATGCTTTAAGAAAATTTTAACTATGTTTCAAGAAATGTTTTAAATGTATCAAGAGATTAAATATGTTTCAAGAGATGAAATATGTTTTAAATTTGTTTCAAAATAAGAAAAAAAATCTAATAATCGGTGGATCCGAAACTTGGTGGACGGATGCGTTATAATCTCATGAATTGGAAAATGACACACTGGACGATACGCTTGCTATCTCTGACACGCTGACGTTATCCCTTTTTTGAAAAAAATCGATGTGAAAAGTTGTTCGAAAAGATTTAGGCGGCTGATGTTTGTAATTAACTTAGAAAAGTGTTTGAGTACAAAGAAAGGTTTGGATTGAAGAAAGAAAGAAAGAAAGAAAGAAAGAAAGAAAGAAAGAAAGAAACAAACAAACAAACAAACAAACAAACAAACAAAGGGAGGAGGAGGGAAAAGAAATCAATGCAATAAACTTGTGAAAAGAAAGAAAGAAAGAAGTAAACAAGAGAGGAATGGTAGGAGGAAGAAAGGAAGGAAGGAAAAGAACTGCATGCAATAAATATGTTGTACAAAGAAAGAAAGAAAGAAAGAAAGAAGGAAAGAAAGAAAGAAAGAAAGAAAGAAAGAAAGAAAGAAAGAAAGAAAGAAAGAAAGAAAGAAAGAAAGAAAGAAATGGATGTAATAAACGTGTAGAAAGAAAGAAAAAGCAAAAGAACAAAGGAATGAAGGAAGGAAAAAAGAAAGAAAAAAGAAAGAAAAAAGAAAGGAATGAATGTAATAAACGTCTAGAAAGAAAGAAAGAAAGAAAGAAAGAAAGAAAGAAAGAAAGAAAGAAAGGAAGAACAAACAAGGAAAGAGCAAAAGAAGGAAGGAAGAAAGAAAGAAAGAAAAAGAAAGAAAGCAATGGATGTAATAAACGCGTAGAAAGAAAGAAAGAAAGAAAGAAAGAAAGAAAAAACAAACAAGGAAAGAGCAAAAGAAGGAAGGAAGAAAGAAAGAAAGAAAAAGAAAGAAAGCAATGGATGTAATAAACGCGTAGAAAGAAAGAAAGAAAGAAAGAAAGAAAGAAAGAAAGAAAGAAAAAACAAACAAGGAAAGAGCAAAAGAAGGAAGGAAGAAAAGAAAGAAAAAAAAAAGAAAGCAATGGATGTAATAAACGCGTAAAAGAAAAGAAAGAAAGAAAGAAAGAAAGAAAGAAAGAAAAGAAAAAAAAAACAAACAAGGAAAGAGCAAAAGAAGGAAGGAAAGAAAAGAAAGAAAAAAAAAAGAAAGCAATGGATGTAATAAACGCGTAGAAAGAAAGAAAGAAAGAAAGAAAGAAAGAAAGAAAGAAAGAAAGAAAAAACAAACAAGGAAAGAGCAAAAGAAGGAAGGAAGAAAGAAAGAAAGAAAAAGAAAGAAAGCAATGGATGTAATAAACGCGTAGAAAGAAAGAAAGAAAGAAAGAAAGAAAGAAAGAAAGAAAAAACAAACAAGGAAAAAGAGCAAAAGAAGGAAGGAAGAAAGAAAGAAAGAAAAGAAAGAAAGCAATGGATGTAATAAACGCGTAGAAAGAAAGAAAAGAAAGAAAGAAAGAAAGAAAAAAAACAAACAAGGAAAGAGCAAAAGAAGGAAGGAAGAAAGAAAGAAAGAAAAAGAAAGAAAGCAATGGATGTAATAAACGCGTAGAAAGAAAGAAAGAAAGAAAGAAAGAAAGAAAGAAAGAAAAAACAAACAAGGAAAGAGCAAAAGAAGGAAGGAAGAAAGAAAGAAAGAAAAAGAAAGAAAGCAATGGATGTAATAAACGCGTAGAAAGAAAGAAAGAAAGAAAGAAAGAAAGAAAGAAAGAAAGAAAAATCAATCAATCAATAATCTAGAGCTCATTTGATAAAGGTATCGTCAGTGGAAATATGTCGGACAAGGAAAGAGGCTTTTGTTGAGGTTCCGATGATGCTACCTGCTAATTTTTTCCGCAGTTCTGTTTTTCAATTAGCGTTAAAATGTCAAGTCGCAACATGATTTCCTCCAAGAAAAAAAAAAAAAAAAGAATCATTGGTAGCCAAAGTCTCTCCCCTTAATTCCTAGTTCTTTCATTTAAAGACAGGTATGAAATATCCGGCGAGATCCGGGAAACGTTGGGTAAATTTCACTCACTTTACAGAATGCTTAATTTGCTCGAATTTGCTCGATCTTTTGACCATCAACATAAAGATAGGCTCACCTGAAGGCCTTTGGGCCGCGTTCGAGTCTAGACTGAGTTATCAACGCTAGAATCTAGAAATTCGCCCCACATGACTATTGTTCTTTTATTTACCTTCTAGCAGCATGGCCCGGCGTTGCCCGTGCTTGATTAAAAAATCGTACGACTCATACAGCAATCGCTATCACTTGACTTAAAATATTTTTGCCCTTCCTTGCCTTTAAAGGAGTGCCCTTTGCCGTGCTGATGTTGCTACATGCCTTACTTCTTGCCTATCTCACACTGCGAATTTTTTCTAAGCTCTATACTAAACATTAAATCTGTTACGAAAAAAGAACTAAACAAAATGAACACAAAACGATCAGCTTTAAAAAAGGACTCGTAACTGGAAAAACCGAATGAAAAAGAATGTTAACAACAAATACTTTTTCACACCCAACCCAGTTCTGCGGAATCAGAATCAACGTTGAGTTTAAGCAAGCGAATGAGCCAATTGGAGTAAAGTGCCATGCAGATTTAAATTTTTCTCATTTGTGACGAATGCAGCTATCGAGTTTTTTTTTTTGCATGCTAGTTAACATTCGTGTCAGTCACCTGTTGGCTCTCACGCTGGCCAATAGAATCTTCCTGCCTATTGGTGGCAGCCAGCTATAGGCTCTCACTCTGGCCAGTAGAAAATGGCCGCAAACTACATGAAAACTGCCGTAGAAGCATGAAAAAATCGATTATTTCCACTATCGATGGGCGTTGGGAAATGCAAAGTCGGTCTTGGCCTTCCCGCCAACTTGGAGCATGTGCATGTAAATTTTGGTGCAAATCCGTCTAAAATTGCGGCCGTGCATTCGTTACACAGACACACACACACACACACACACACACACATCCTGCCTTTTATAGATAGAGATGTGACATTTCTCTCTATAAATTAATTTTTAACATAGCCTATGTACAATTACATACACCGTGATTCTCCATGTATAATACGCCTTCTTGCATAATACGCATCCCTAAAATTGTGCTGAAAGTGTCGGAAGTTGCATCTACTCACGCATAATACGCACCCCTTGTTTGGGAATCAAACCCTATAAATTGCAATTCTCCAATTTTATTACGGCCAGCGTTTCCTAGTCTTATTTAAAAAATGGTTTTAAACATAGAATAATATTCTCATTTAGGTTTATGATAATTCTTTTTTTTTTTATTTTACATTTGTAAGTATTGTCAGGTACATATGATTGTATTTACCTGACGCGTCGGGTAGGATTTTTATCAGTTCTCAGTTGCGTCTCTGTCTTCGGGCAGAGTGCGGCTCAATTGTGGCTCTGTCGGAGGACAGAGGCGCAACTGAGGAAAATCACACTGTGAGGTGCTCAGCCCTGGGGAACAGATGCCCGAGGCTGCATCCTCTCATTACACAAGAGAGACGTGGATCGGTGCTCGCACCGAGAACAACGCAACCGATGGCTCGGAGAATTTTTGTTCTTGGCCCGACCTTGAGTCACGTCCCATCTTAGTGGGTGGGTAGGGCGGTTGGAGCAGGGCAAATATTCATATGATTGTATTTGACATCCTTATGGGGTCGCAATCGACGAATGTTAGTGTCAAATTGTCGTATGTTTGTGGTGAGTAGTGATTTCGCAAATGAAAACGACTTATGAAAACGTCGTGAAATATCGCGAGATTTTGACCTTACGCCGGCCAAAGACGAATTCTTTCTTTCTGCGCTAAGTCCCTACAACCCTGTCTTTGCTGTCTATATCTGTGAGATGAGGTATTATGGTTATTTACATTATTCGGACTGTTATCCTCATCTTCCTTGCCATATTTGCAGCGGATAAAGAGGTTTGATCCAGTGACTAGACTCAAAGAGTTGTGAGTTCAATACCAGGCTACAGCAGTGATGAACAAAAAGACTTGGAGAGTTGAATTAAAGGGAAATAACTGAGACATATCCGGAAGAGGCATGGCACGTGGAACTAGAAGAATCTAATCCGCTGCACGAAAAAGAGGGTTCAGTTCGAAATTCCAATCACATGAAGAAGGCCAGGGCGTACAACAGCCGAAACGTTGTGAATATGGCAATGAAGATGAGTATAACACTCCAATCCTTGGGAATCAAATTACTTTTTTCTTTTTCATTTTTTCTGGTATACCGCCCTCCAAGGCATCAGTAAATCAGAGTTATCTGCCCTTGCTTATCGTCGTCGGCATCCGTCCCTCTCGGAAGATGATCGAGTAACGCTGTATGTGCTAGGCGATGGAGTTACATCGCCTCTGGTGACTGTGTAGTCCCACTCTGGAGCGGCAGTCTCTCAGGCACCTGGCGCAGATGAAACTGGATGACACGGGGACGGGGGTTTTCCTTGCTTCTCTCCTGGCTCTCTTTGCTGCTTGCTGATCTTCCCTCGCAGGATCTGCAATCGTGACGCCGTCTCTGACTGTGGCTCTCCAAAGCTGACGATTGTCAGCCGCGGCCTACCAGGTGTTGGGGTCGATGTCGGCCAGCTTCATGTATCGTTTGCAGACATCCTTGAAGCGGAGCTGAGGTCTTCCAGTTGGGCGGGACCCAACCACACAGCTCTCCGTACAGGATGACTTTTGGAATGCAGCCGGCACCCATGCGGCGTACGAGCCCCAACCATCTCAGATATCTTTGGCCTAGCAGCGAGAACAGGCTGGGAATGCCGGTACGTTGGAGGACCTCTGTGTCAGTGACCCAATCTTGCCACTTAATGTGCAGGAGACGTCTGAGGCAATGGAGGTGGAAGGTGTTTAACCTCATCTCCTGACTTGCTTATTCATAGCTGAGAAAACAACGTTTTTCTTGTTGGTTGTTAAATAACAGTTAATGAAAAAAAATGTGACTTTTCATGGTTAAGTTTACTAAATAAAACGGTAAAAATTTTTTTTTTTTTATTGTGAATGTCATTTATTTATTTGGTTCATGATTTAAATGGATGATTTTTTTTAAAAGAGTAATTTGTTTTTCTTGTTCTGAAGGAGGAGGAATTTAATGATAACTGGCGGAATCCGAGTGTGCTCGCATTTATCTAAGTTAATTAAATGTTAATTAGAAAGAAAGAAAAAAGAAAGAAAGAAAGAAAGAAAGAAAGAAAGAAAAACAAAGAAAGAAACAAACAAACAAAGGTGAATCGAAAGATGGGTGATAAATACAAATGAAAACGAAAGCGAGAGTGGGTTCGAAAAAACAAAAAAAAAGAAAGAAAGAAAAAAGAAAGAAAGTAACAAAGAAAGAAAGAAAAGAGAAAGAAAGAAAGAAAGAAAGACAGAAAGAAAGAAACAAACAAACAAACAAACCAAAAATCAAACAAACAATCAAACAAACAATCAAACAAAAGTGAATCGAAAGATGGATGAAAGATACAAACGAAAACAAAAGCGAGAGTGGGTTCAAAGAAAGAAAGAAAGAAATGAAACCGAAAGAAGGAGTAGCAAATAAAAATGAAAGAGAGAGTGGATTCGAAAAAATAAAAAAGGAAAGAGAGATGCGTTCGAAAAAATGAAAAAGAAGCAAGGTAATTGGAAAAGAAAGGAACAAACAATCAAGAAAGAGGAGTGGAAAGGAGGCAAGATGCAAATAAAAGTGAAAGAAAGAATGGCTATAAAAAAAAGAAAGAAAACAAGAGAGACGAAAGAAAAAGAAAAAAGAAAAGAAAGAAAGAATGAAAGAAAGAGATGCAAGGTGATTGCAAAAGAAAGAATGAAAGAAAGAGATGCAAGGTGATTGCAAAAGAAAGAATGAAAGAAAGAAAAGAGAAATATACAAACAAAAACAGAAAGAGTGGATTCGAAAAGGAAAGGGGGAGGGGGTGATTGCAAAAGAAAGAGAAAAGAAAAAAGAAAGAAAAAACAAGGTGATTGCAAAAAGAAAGAAAGAAAGTAAGAAAGAAAAAAGAAAGAAAGAAAAAAGAAAGAAAGAATGAAAGTAAGAAAGAAAGAAAGAAAGAAAGAAAGCAAAAAGAAAGAAAGAAAGAAAAAAGAAAGAAAGAAAAAGAAAAAAGAAAGAAAGAAAGAAAGTAAGAAAGAAAAAAGAAAGAAAGAAGGAAAGTAAGAAAGAAAAAAGAAAAATGAAAGAAAGAAAGAAAGAAAGAAAGAAAGAAAGAAAGAAAGAAAGAAAATGAAAATAGAAAGAAAGAAAGAAAGAAAGAAAGAAAGTTAAAAATGATATTACAGGAAACTTCTTTCCATGAAAAGATCAAATTATACAAATTCAAATCCATCATGTACATACGACGTAAGTACAAAAAAAAAGAGTCCGGTCAACAGTGAGTGCTAAAAAACTGTGGCCTTGTACCATACTTAACTTCATAAATATTAATTATTTTGTTTTCAGCAAATCCTAAAAAGGACGATAGTGTGACATAACTCCAAGCAAGATTATTCCGCAGATCACTTTAATGAGTTCGATCCTAAGTGACCTCTATAAATGGCCTTGTGCCATACTAAATTAAGCTTCGTATATGTACAATTTACTTCGTAGAAAGTAACTTAACATTTACTTCCTACGAATGCTCTTGACGAAAGCCTAAATCCAAAATCTTTCCCGTTGCGAGATGACGAAAACGTCCAGTCACTGGTATGTCACAATAGTTGATGGAGATGGGAGATGGCGAATAGAAAAGCATTCTTAGATTTCACCAAGTTTGTTGATCAGGATGTTTCTACAGACCACTCAGTGAGGAATCAACTCACATTACTGCTCCACGGTTGGTGTCTCAGAATAGATGCAAAATGTCCGTATGGGTGGTGTTTTTTTAACAATTACCGCGGGAAAGCTCGTTTTATATAAATACAAATAAACACAGACACACACACACACATACCATATATTTCCATGCATAAGATGGCCTTTATACCCCTAAATCACCCTTAGAAATTGGCGCATGCGGGTCGCCTTATACTGCAATCCTAAAAAACAAAACTTAAATTCTCAATAATGTTTGTCAGTAGACTCATCTTGGCTTCGGTGCAATAAGAAATAACATACAGATAGATAGATAGATAGATAGATAGATAGATAGATAGATAGATAGATAGAAACAGACTGTGATAGATAGATAGATAAATAGATAGATAGATAGATAGAAACAGACTGTGATAGATAGATAGATAGATAGATAGATAGATAGATAGATAGATAGATAGATAGATAGATAGATAGAAACAGACTGTGATAGATAGATAGATAGATAGATAGATAGATAGATAGATAGATAGATAGATAGATAGAAACAGACTGTGATAGATAGATACATAGATAGAAACAGACTGTGATAGATAGATAGATAGATAGATAGATAGATAGATAGATATTTTCACTATTTGTATACTTAGTGGGTATACACGTGTTTAAGTAGAAGTCTCGTTTCGGTTTTTCAAATAGTTTCTTTCGTCTGCTTAATTTTTTAGTTTCTTTTTTTAATCGTTTTACACCAGGTAAGGTAATAATGCCACTAGGACGCAGGAGATTACAGCGCGTGAAAGAGAATGACAAGAATTTGGTGATTAGAAGTGAGGGAAGGAAAATTAACAAGCAAGATTGAGATAGAGAGAAGATGATGATTGGCGTTGTATTTAAATCTTTTCAGGTTACTGGAAGTGAAAGAGAATGAGAATAATTTAGTGATGAGCACCTGCGAATAATGTTATATTCGTTTACAAGGATCTCGTTTTTTTGTCTGCTTATGTAACGTTTTTGGCTAATTCCAAACTCAAATATTCTACAAAATAAATACCGTATATTTCCGCGCATAAGACGGTCAAAAACAGAGTGACACTATTTCCTATCAGTGTGAATCAGTTCGTGTTTCCCATTCAGTACGTCAAAAATGAAAGGAAATAAAATAATAACAATAAGGATAACAATACTAATAATACATTGTAGTTATATATAGTGTATAATATATATATGAAATTACCTTTAATGCGGGGGTCTGTACAAATAAAGATAAAAACTACCGTATGTTTCCGCGTATAAGACGGACTTTAAATCCCCTGTATCAGCTCAAAAATGAAAGGAAATAAAATAATAACAATAAAGATAACAATACTAATAATACATTGTAATTATAAATAGTGCATAATGTATGTCAAATAACGTTTAATGCGAGTGTCTGTACAAATAAAGATAAAAACTACCGTATGTTTCCGCGTATAAGACGGACTTTAAATCCCCCAAATCAGGTCAGAAATGAAAGGAAATAAAATAATAACAATAAGGATAACAATACTAATAATACATTGTAGTTATATATAGTGTATAATATATATATGAAATAACCTTTAATGCGAGGGTTGTAATTTCAAGTAGACTTTAAATCCCCTAAATAAATAAAATAAATAAAGATAACAATACTAATAAATAATATATATATGAAATAACCTTTAATGCGAGGGTCTGTACAAATAAAGATAAATACTGCCGTATGTTTCCGCGACTTTAAATCCCCTAAATCAGGTCAGAAATGAAAGGAAATAAAATAATAACAATAAAGATAACAATACTAATAAGACATTGTGTTATAAATAGTGCATAATATATGTGAAATAACCTTTAATGCGTAAAAACGGACTTTAAAAAATCAAATCCCCTAAATCAGGTCAGAAATGAAAGGAAATAAAATAATAACAATAAAGATAACAATACTAATAAGACATTGTAGTTATAAATAGTGCATAATATATGTGAAATAACCTTTAATGCGAGGGTCTGTACAAATAAAGATAAATACTGCCGTATGTTTCCGCGACTTTAAATCCCCTAAATCAGGTCAGAAAAATGGCGGCCATCTTATACTCCAATTCCAAAAAAGAAACCTTAAGTTCTGAATGACGTTTGTCAGTAGGCTCACCTTGGCCTCGGTGCGATAAGAAATGACATACATGAAAAAATACACATTATCAAATAAACTGATAATAAAAGTAATGAAACCATTTTTACTTCATATATTATTGGCATAGCTTCATAATAAATTGCCTAATCGAAGAATAATTCCATATCAATGAAATCAAGTTGTATACATGTAAGCTCAGCTGACAAAATGTAATATTCAAGTTATGATTGCATTCACAGCAACCTTTATTTTTTGCTAAACTTTCAATAATCATCATAGTGTCAATTATGACAGTAATAACATTTAGGATAACATAATATTTGTTTCTCATTAAAAAATGCATTATCATACTGTTATTAGCGGTATTTTGTGATTGTCAATGAGGTATAAGTAAATGGCCATTAGTACACCAGGCTGCTTGTAACTGTTCAGATATAGGAAAAGAAGAAGAATCAGTATTCGCAAGTGATCACATGATGAAACATAAACAAAACAATTGTTTCCCTTTTAGGGGACATGTATGGGAAAAACATGATAGAGAATTGGTTGTGTTATTTTGTTTATTTTGAATTTCTAAGGATACATAGAAATTTCCAAGAACATTTCCAATAATATCATCTTTATATAAACAAAAAGCAGTCGTCTTATACTGCAGGTATAGGTTGAATTCGAAAACAATTTGCTATATTTTTCGACCTCGTCTAATCTAAAGGTCGCCTTATACGCGGAAATATACTGTACATAAATATTACATTATATTACTGATATAACAAAAGAAATAACATATCCAACAGAATGATAATTAAACAAAGAATAATTTATATAAAGGCAAAATATATTTCCCTGTTTCTACTGATTTTATTAATCTTTTCTCCTAATTTCTATCAATGGTATATCCTTGCATGAACCAGTTTTAATGCTCCAGTTTATTTAACATTAATTTAAAATTAATCTTTCGGAATACCAACTCACTAAACACCAATCGAGTTTACCCAACCGCGCGCCAATGCCATGTTTACTCCACTTTTTAAATTATATATATATATATATATATATATATATACAAATGAGAAAACGAACAGTTAGAGTAAAAGTCTACAGTCCGTAGCATTTACTTTTTAAAAAAGTGCTCAATACAAAGTAGAGGAAAATATTATAAAATAATATATATATATATATATATATATATATATAGAGAGAGAGAGAGAGAGAGAGAGTGTGTGTGTTGGGGTGCACCCACCTTCTCATCAGAATGGACTGATCTCTCTACTCCTAATAGGAAAGTTCTATAGAGTTCTGGGAAGATCAGGTGACCATCACACTTCCGTCTCTCTACCGGAAGATGCAGTTGGACTTTATACTCTTTTCTGATTGTTACTGACTAACCTGCGTTCGTTTGACTACTAATCTCTCTGTTGTAAATACCTCTTCGGATATACCAGTATTTTTCCCTGCGTATGTGTTTGTCTTTATTTCAATACACACACGCGCAAACTCTCAATATCTCAACAGAGAGAGAGAGAGAGAACTTTACTGAATAGAATAATCAAACTCAAACGAAAGTCGGTAATGTACGATAATACTTCGGACAAGAACAACATATATAAGATTCGCCAGCGGCGCGTATAATTAGTCAACTGCCAGAATTGAGTCAAGGATATCTACCAACCGCCCCACGCAGTCAGATGTGGCACAAGGCCGAATTTAATGTTTGGTATCGGAGCCCGTAGGCTCGCCAAAAATTCCTCGTAGACCCCGTACAAAACGGGGTCGGGTAGCTGTTTCCCGAGACGAGACTCTGCTCTTCGACATAGCTTCGTCTGGGGATCCTCTCACCTCGGAGGCAGAGAGTTCGACCAGCAAAGGTGGAGACGAATCTCCAACTGCAGGATATCTTCCAACCGCCTCATGTAGTCAGATGTAGCCAAAGACCAAATTTAATGTTGGGTATCCGAGACAATATGCCCAGCCAAAAATTCCCATTAGACCCCATATACAACGGGGTCGGGTAGCAGTTTCCCGAGACGAGGCTCTGCTCTTCGACATAACCTCGTCTGGGGATCTTCTTTGCATCCAGGGGGAGAGTTTGACCAGCATAGCTGCAGACGAATCTCCGACTGCAGGATATTTACTAACCACCCCACGCGGTCAGATGTGGCACACGGCCGAATTTAATGTGAGCTATCCGAGCCCGGTAGACTCGAACAAAAATTCCCCGTAGACCCCGTATAAAACGGGGTCGGGTAGCTGTTTTCCGAGACGTGACTCTTCCCTTCGACAAAGCCTCGTATCGGGATCCTATCTGCCCGGAGGCAGAGAGTTTGGTCAGTACAATTGAGTCAAATCTCCGACTGCAAGATATCTACCAACTGCCCCACGCGGTCAGATGTGGCACAAGGCCGAATTTAATGAAGGGCACCTGAGCCCGTAGACTTGGCCAAAATTTATATATATATATATATATATATATATATATATATATATATATGTGAAAAGTGTATATAAATATAAATAAATATATATGTATAATTATTTATATATTATATGCGCAATTATATATTATATATATTATACACGCAATCTACAAAACCCCAAATTTTTAAAACATTAATCAGTTTATCTGACGATCGCTAAAGCGTGAAACCTAGGGTCACACAATCATCCATCCAAATATATATATATATATATATATATATATATATATATATTGTGGCTCGTGGTGGCACAGTCCTAGGAGTAAGGGAAACTCGGATAAGTGTCACCACGGAATCGAGTTTAATTCGTTACCTCTTCGTCACCGAGGCCCGTTGGTACAGTTGGTATGACGTTTGCCTGATTTCAATTCTCGATAGTGGATGCGCACTGCTGATGTCCAGTTCCAAATATAGAAAGAAAATGGCCGTCCAGTGCTTCCTGCATTCTGTTGATGGAGCGGCTTGGATTTCTTCTGGGTCCTAGACTCGATGAATTCCACCACGGAATTAATTATCTAATTATCAAATTGGTACCTTTGCCTAATTTCAATTCTCGATATTTCGATGAATAATATAATTATATATATATATATATATATATATATATATATATATATATATATACGCTCACTCGAATTCCAGCCGCGTTCAACTGGTAAAATAAGTTCCTACTGGTATTTAAACAATACAAAAAATATATCTGCAACAATCAATACGTGAAGAGGAATTAATAACACTAAAGCAAAACCTGTTTAAAAATGTCCAAGGAAGTCGCCGAATGCTCTTGGGACAATGGACTCACCAAACGGGGAAATGTAAGAAACGCTGGAAAAAGTAAATAAAAAATTATTAAAATGTTTCTTATCTGTCATATATATATATATCGGTAACTGAACGGTGCTTTCTGCATTCTGTTGAGGTTTCTTCTAGACTCGATGAATTACTTAATTATAATTATCTCAAATCCTCGTAATAATTTCTATCACTTGTATATCCTTGCTTGAACCGGCTTCTAATGCTCTGGATGGAGCGGCTTGGAGATAGTAGTCGTGGCTCGTGGGTCCTATGGGTAAGGGAAACTCGGATGAGTTCCACTACGGAATATGTGAACGAGCGGCGCTATATCGAATCTAATTCGCTACCTCTTTAGCACCGAGGCCCGTTGGTACAAATATACATTGAAATACATATATATATCGTAGCTGTTCGGGTTTCAATTCTCGATAGTGGATGCGCACTGCTGATGTAGTTCCAAATATAGGACGAAACGGCCGTCCAGTGCTTTCTGCATTCTGTTGAGGTTTCTTCTAGACTCGATGACTTACTTAATTATAATTATCTCAAATCCTCCTAATAATTTCTATCACTTGTATATCGAGTCTTCGTTACCGAGGCCCGTTGGTACAGTTGGTATGACATTTGTCTCATAGACGAACCGACTGGTAATCCAATGTTTGTTTATAAAAATCATTGTTAAAGATGAAATATCATTTACTGGTGATGAGTTGGTTGATATTTATTATTTTAACTATTGGTAAGTAGATGTTTATTTCTTTAATGAGTTAGAAGTTAATTTCTAAAGATTTAAGCATTTGTTAACGCGAAACATTGATGTAAAGGAATGTAACATCTAAACTCAGCATATTTACTGCACGTCTTCTCAGCTGACCTTATACATTATTGTACAAAAAATAAAAAGGAGCATAAGGCAAGGATGCGTCTTCTCACCGGACCTTACACATTATTGTACAAAAAATAGAGAGGGGCATAAGGCAAGGATGCGTCTTCTCACCGGACCATATACATTATTGTACAAAAATAGAAAGGAGCATAAGGCAATGCTGCGTCTTCTCACCTGACCTTATACATTATTGTACAAAAATAGAAAGGAGCATAAGGCAAGGATGCGTCTTCTCACCGGACCTGTTCAACTAATACAGCGAGGAAATTCTGAGAGAATTGGAAACCCTACTGGGATTTAGCACTGACGGCCTTAACATAAGATACAAAGGTGACACAGTACTGATAGCAGGCACGGAAGAGAAATTACAAAATCTCCTACAGAAGTTAGCTAGGGAGAGTGCGAAGAAAGGACTAAGTATAAACTACAAGAAGACAGAATACATGGTCGACAGTAAGAGGAAGAGCCCGAAATGCGATTTGCAGGTTGGGAACACTAGAATCAAGCAGACGCGGAAGGTTAAATATCTGGGAAGCGTCTTGACAGAAGACGGTAAGTGCGACGCTGAGTTCCGAAGACGTATTGGGATGGCCAAGGACACGTTCCAAAAGCTGAGCAGATATTGCGAGACAGTGGGATTTCTTTGGTAACAAAGAAACGAATACCGGGCTGCTACGTGACATCTGTCCTTCTTTACGGTATCGAATGTTGGACGATTTCCTCAAAGACGAAGAAGAGACTCGAGGCGACGGAGATGTGGTTCTACAGAAGGATGCTAAGGATATCATGGAGCGAGGGTGTAAGCAATGATGAAGTCTTAGGTTTGCAAGCAAGAAGGTTTATACTTAATATCAGAAAGAGGCAGATGAGGTTTCTGTGTCACATCATGAGGAATGAATGCCTTGACAATCTGATACTCACGGGTCAAATAGAGGGGAAAAGTCACAAGGGAATACAACGCGTGACATACCTGGCGGGCTTAAGCAAGTGGATGACAGAACGTGGTCTGGGGGAGGAAGCAAATGGAAGGGGCTTGCTGAAAGTTGCAAGGGATAGAAAGAGGTGGAGAGCCATGATCGCCGACGTCCAGAAAGGACATGGCACATAAAAAGAAAGAAAAAGAAGTTTGTTTTTTTTTCAATCAGGTTCCCTGAATTTTTAATATGTGATGGCCTAATTGTTCAAAAAAGAGGGTTTAATTTTTTTTTGTAATGGGTTTCACCAGTTTTCGGGAAAATCTGCCAATTTCTGATATAACTGTGTGGGGTACCAGACAGCTTGTTTTGTGGCTTTTAGGTATATATATATATATATATATATATATATATGTGTGTGTGTGTGTGTGTGTGTGAAAATATATAGAAAATAGGAAGGAACTGGTTAGGTAAATAATCCAAAGTCCCTTAGTATTTTAGTTATTATTTTTAAAAATAGTGCTCGATACAAAAGTAGAGCATAAATATAATTATTTATTTAAAATATGATTCCAAATCGCTACATAAGAGGTCTCATGTTTCAAAACTAGAGCCGAAAACTTCAATATAATCCTTTAAATTAAATTGAGTTGAAATTAAAAAGGGCTCCGTTCCATCCTCAAGCGAAATTTTTGTTGGAATAACGTATATCTGAAATTTACGTGTTTTAAAAATTGAAATCAAAATCCCCATGGTAACAGCTATGGTGAATTTTCTAAATTGGGTAGGCGAGTGTAGGGTGTTTATATTGAGTAGCGGTATAGAGATACTTTCAAGGTGTCAAGTCGGGGAAAGGTGGGGGTGTCAAAAATGAAACGGAAGATGTATTGGCCATCGTATAGTTTGATTGTCTATGGAGATTTATTTATTTATTTTATTTTATTTTATTTTATTATGAAATATCACGCCTGCATTCACTGTGGCCTTGTGTGCAGGTATCTAGCTGGACTCAAATGCCATCTTTGCCTGAGCGAGTGCAGGCACAAGGAAACGTAAACAAGGATATCTGTCAGGACCTCATACGTCGAAATCGACGGGAGAATCCATTATACATATATATATATATATATATATATATATATATATATATATATATATATGAAGAAAAAATATATACGGAAAAAACAAAACAAAAATCCTTATATACGATTATGCTGTTTTAATGTTAATATGTCAACGTCTGACGTTTCAGTCTAATAAACCATCTTCAGGACATATTCATAAATTATAACATTATCAATACAACATGACAAAGACGATGTACATTAGAACAAGACTTATCCAAACAAATAACTGAAAGTTTTATAAGATCAGCGCTCCGTTTAAAACATGGTCACGTTATCGTCACGTGGGCGACGCTGTGAAAATCTATTCCTACAATTTTGAGTATTTTGAATGAAAAATGAAAAAATTCTATTTTGAACTAAAATTTATATATACGCTTGTCATATATATATATATATATATATATATATATATATATATATATATATATATATATATATATATATATATATATATATGTGTTGTGTGTGTGTGTGTGTGTGTTTAAGCAGCATTTTTTCATTGATGCATGTTTCATTAAATAATATAGACAAGTTTTGTCGATTTATTTTATGTAAATTCTTTTCATATCGTCTGATCAGCTTAATAACATTATCATTAAAAGAAGAAAGAAAATCACAATATTGATACATATCTTTTAATCCAATCTAAGCTTTCGGCTTTCATAAGTCATTATCAAAGATGGCAATTGCATTACAATATATTAAACAATATACGAACAAAACAATAATGATAGTCTGTTTTTGTTTACATAGAAAATTTCTAAGCAACTACAAATGCGTGCATATGAGACGCTGGAAACGAAAATCGCACCGCAGCTCATGACGTCACACATGACCACGCGAGAATGAAAATGAGAAGTATTAAGTATGGGAAATCATTGGTTTATACCAATGGCTTCTGTTAGCAATTATAGACATTTAAGAATATTTATGGAGATTTCAAATTCATTTGTTCAAGTTAGGTTTCAACTGTTTTATGTATATGTCTCATTAAATAATTTAGACAAGCGTTGTCTACTTGTTTTAATAGGATCCTCTCGTAATTACGGACAAATTTCTTAGTATCTTTATTAAAGGAAGAAAGTAAATTACCATGGTAATGCATATTCATTTTTTTTCCGAGTACTTTCGATATTAGCACAATGTTGTCATCAGGGTCTTCTTTTTTCTATGACAAAAATTGTCTCGAAGGTTGAGTTTTCATTTGAATGATGCATCAAAAATTTTTGCATGTCCGTCTACATTTGCAATTTAGGAAAATTCTTGTTGGAAATACATTTATACTTTTTCATGAAAATAATAAACTAAAAATTCTTGAAGCTATCAATATTAAAAATTTGATACCAAACCTTAATAAAATTAATTATGAATACTGCTCAAGTGTTTTAAAATGTTTACAGTAGATAGTTTAAATATCTAGGTTTTAACTAATAGTTTTAAAGCTTTTTGCTTTTTAGGAAATATTTAGACATTACAATAATTTCGTTACCTCCCCTGACCCTGTAAATTATTAAAATAATTCTTATCTTCATATAAGATCTATGCCCTACAAGCAAGGTTCAGAATACGGCATAAGGCTCTTTCAAAAAAGGAGCTACACTCTGAGAATAAAACCAACTAAAGTCTTTTTTTTTTTTTTAACTAGAGTGTAAACAGGATCACTGTCTAACTTTTGGATTATTGTTAACCTGGATCTATACATAGCTTTTTGGCTCGAGTGTAAAACGGACTTTTGTAAATCACGCGAGATGACGAGACAGATAATATTCAAATATATGTGCAAAAAATGTTGGACGCTGAATGTGTAAAAGTTAGTAGGATTTTGTGATTGGTTATTTCTTACTGGTTGAAGGTGAGGATTTCAACTCAAAAACTTGTTGGACAATGTCAAACAATTCACACGTTTGACTGTACCCGAACTGCAGATGGCTGCCGTTGATAGATCGTTATAAAATATATTAAGTATGGCTTCTGCATTCGGATCCCCCCTCTTACGACTACAAAAGTCAAAAGGATGGTGATGAATTGAGTTAGTTACTGGGAGAATTCAGAAACAATCATATCTATTCATTGGGTGAACTGAAAAATTACGTCATTTCCTTTAATGTTTGAAGATAATTTTTCATTTGTAGAAATATTGTCTGTATTGTTGTGTAGACAATCCAAACAATATTAATATATTAAATAATTGTCGGACTTAATTCATTTCATTATATATATATATATATATATATATATATATATATATATATATATATATATAATAAGAGAAAGAGGTTATAGTGGTTCCAACGAGAGAAAAGTATATATATTAAAAAAAAAGGAAGGAAAAGTGCCGCAAACGTTTTTGGTTTTGTAATGTGGATGGAAAATAAAAAAGCATAATATTTTTTTACTAAAAGAATCCACATTACAACCAAAAACGTTTTCGGCACCTTATCTTCTTTAATATTTTTTATATATATATATATATATATATATATATATATATATATATATAATGAAATTTATTAAGTCCGACAGTGTTTTGTTCGTGTATTGTTTAATGTAGTGAAATGCAATTGTCATCTTTGATTATGGCTTATATGTAAGCCGAATGCTTAGATAGGATTAAAAGAAACATGTATCAATATGGTGATTTTCTTTAGTCTTTCAATGATAATGTTATTAAGCTTATAAGACAATATGAAAGAAATTTACTTAAAATAAATAGACAAAAATTTGTCTATATTATTTAAAAAACATGCATCAATATATATATATATATATATATATATATATATATATATATATATATATATATATATATATATAATGAACTTTATTAAGTCCGACAGTGTTTTGTCCGTGTATTGTTTAATAATGAAATGCAATTGTCATCTTTGATTATGGCTTATGTAAGCCGAAAGCTTAAAAGATTAGGATTAAAAAACATGTATCAATATGGTGATTTTCTTTCGTCTTTCAATCATAATGTTACTAAGCTTATAAGACAATATGAAAGGAATTTACTTAAAATAAATAGACAAAATTTTGTCTATATTAATAAATAAATATATATATGATAACCAGGCAATTTACCTCATACGGATGATCATTTCGTCCATTGGAATGTAGTTTCACCTGGATTTATCAGCAGAAATAGCTTTACTAAAATGAAAAATGAATAAAATGCCACGTTTCTTCACAGGAAATTTGAAAGGCAAAGGACAGAAGGAAGGAAAAAAAATGGAAAAAATAAAAGGAGAGGAAGTAAGAATTGTCCTACAATAGATGAGAGAGATATATAGATAAAGTGGGTTAAGTGACCTAATGTGGTTGTGGTGGAGTCAGGTACAGATAAACGCGACGGTTGAAAATGGACACCGACATAAATGTGACCTATCAACACCTGTGCAAGGAAGAAGAATGAAGAAAAAAAAATGGACGAAATGATCATCTGCATGAGGTAAATTGTTTGGATCTCATTAATTGTAATTCACTTATATGCTCTGTAATAAAAATTATATTCACCTCTCTTTTGTGGATCAGTTTTAATATTTTATATTAATAGGATCTACTTGGATTACTTTTCAACGGATTTACCTATATCTATCTATCTATCTATCTCTCTCTCTATATATATATATATATATATATATATATATATATATATATATGTTGGGGAAAATGTATGACAAAGTGCGTTTCAATCCTGTCGGACTTCATCGAACTAAAATTTTCTCGTTGGTACGACTCATGAAACGAAAGATGCTGGGAGAGTTGTGCGTGTGGAAGGGGTGCATGTGGAACGCGTGTGGAGGTGCATGTCGGGGGTGTGTGTGTGTGTGTGTGTGTGTGTGTGTGTGTTAACCATTAGGAATCGCTTTTCGAATATGTGTAGGTAAAGATAGATTTGAAAGCTTCTTCATGTTGTATGACATTAAAAGGGAAAAAAGATATTAAAGGCAGCATTAAAAAAACTTACGGAAAAAAATTCAAATATATATATATATATATCTAAAGATGTAATGCAGCAAGTAGAATTTAGCAACATACTCGAATAGAAAGAAACTTTTTTTTTATTATTATTAAAAAAAAATGAAAAGGCGGTTTGAAGAGAAATGCGATAAATTAGAAAAAAAAGTAAAGGAAAGAAATAGAATAGAGTTGGAGAATCATTTTCTCTCATTGAAGTTTAAATAATACGTAAATCAATTTCACCGAAAAAATGTTTAAAATTGAAACGGAAAGATTGACTGCTTTATAACACGTTGCAAAAAAAAAAACAAAAAAAAAACAAAGTTAAACTAATAAATATTACTATAAACAACAACAGAAGTAACAAAACCGAGTAGAAATAAATAAAACCATTAAAAAAAAAAATTGCATCGTCTTATTAACGGATTGGATTTGAAAGGGATTGAAACCCTTCTCTTTTTTTAATGCATTCGCCCCAGTGGCTCTTTGCTTAAAAAAAAAAAAAAAAAAAAAAAAAAAACGGAAATTAAAAATAATAAAGACTTGATTTTCAAAGAAATACTTATTGATGGAAAACTGATTGCTTTCATTCAAATAGTTCAAGAATGTCTTATGGTAATAAAAAAAAAAAAATATCTTAAATCCATTTTTTTTTTTTTTACCGGCTTCCCGCCTAAAAATTCTCGCTACCAATGGAGCTGATGTATTTCAATTGACGAAATCGAATTCTTACAAAAACCAATATGATTTTACAATTTTACTGAACTGATATAAAACTTCGTTTCAATGGACGGAATTGATTGGACAATAATAAGAACGAATTTTTTTTAAAAATGGATAAAAAAAAAAAAAAAAAACTTCAGCCGACATTTTTGCCTTTAGGAAGAATAAAAAATATGTTTAGAGAAAAACGTGATCATGAGGAACGCTCTCTCTCTCTCTCTCTCTCTCTCTCTCTCTAAAAACAACAACAACAAAAATAAAGCGGATTGCATGGATCGGTGTTCCTACCTAATCCAGATCCAGAATTCGAAAACTCAAAATTTGGCGTAACACGATCTTCCCTCAGATTTACCGTTGGGGGTTTATTGCATACCAGGCTAATTTTAGTCAACATGATCAAAAACTCTTAATAAATAAATAATTAACTTTATTATGGTAATAAAATAAGTACATCCTATCTCCCCGTCCTGGATAAGACGATAAACTACATCCGTGTCCTGGGTATGACGATAAACTACATCCGTGTCCAGGGTATGACGGTAAACTACATCCCCGTCCTGGGTATGACGATAAACTACATCCGCGTCCTGAGTATGACGATAAACTACATCCCTGTCCTGGGTATGACGATAAGCTACATCCCCGTCCTGGGTAAGGTGATAAACTACATTCGCGTCCTGGATAGGACGATAAACTACATCCGCGTCCTGGGTAAGACGATAAACTACATCCGCGTCCTGTGTAAGAAGATAAACTACATCCGCGTCCTGGGTAAGACGATAAACTACATCCGCGTCCTGGGTAAGAAGATAAACTACATCTGCGTCCTGGGTAAGACGATAAACTACATCCGCGTCCTGGGTAAGAAGATAAACTACATCCGCATCCTGTGTATGACGATAAACTACATCCAACAGCAAGGTTTTTGATCAGGTTTTGAGGAGTGTGAAACCACCTCTTAATTGCTGGTGTTCCCAGATCCACCATGACCCGGAGTGGTAGCACCTGTTAGGGTCCCAGCTATGGGAAAATAGTTAAGCCCCCCCCCAAAAAAAAACTGGTGTTAAAAAACTATGAAAGTGTAAAAATAGGTTTTAATACCAGAAATATTTTGTAAAAAATTATTACCAGTAATAAATTTTTGGAAAAAAAAATATTACCAGCAATAGAATTCTTGTCGGCATTAAATAGCCCATTGAGATTGATATGCCGTAAAACAAACCAAACCAAAGCAAACCAACCAGACCTTAAGTGGAACTCGTATATACGATCCATCGTTAAAGCTATAAAAATCTTGTCGGCATTAAATAACCCATTGAAGTTGATATGCCGTAAAACAAACCAAACCATGCCATCTCCCATCGCGATTTTAAGCTTCCATCACAATAAAATAAACGTTTCTCGGTGCTAAAGCTGAATTAGTAAAATAAATCTTCTACCTAGAATTTTGAATATATTACATTTATAATAATAAATAAATATCTTTATAATAAATAAAACCTGAATGACGCTAACAATGGCTAACAACCATACAAAATTGGGCAGGCTGCTTTTTCGCATTTTTTGGAGAATCAACATTGCACACGATATGAAATCTGGGGTTTGATGTGGTAAGTACTGACACCAAAAATTAGATTGACAACTTTTATCAATTGTTGAGCAATTTGTTGTAAAGATCGTCGGGAAAAAATGTAGAGAAATACATCATCACCGCAGTTTTGCTTACAAATTGATTTCAAAATTTTACCATTTCAAGAATAAATTTTAAAAATAGTTGATATTTTTTGTACTTTTTTTTTTTTTTTTTAATTTTATTGTTATCATTACGTTGTAACTCAATATGTATACGCATATGTGCATGTTTTAATCGACAATCGAACGACTTCATCCAAACCACAGGTCAAAGTTCATTGCTGTTTCTCCATTTTCAGAACGTTTAACAATGTCTAAATTCACTTCCATGGTGATGGCTTCCATTTTCTTCCAAGCACCGCCATCAGAAGAGGTGTGTGTTTATGTGTGTGTACACCTCTCGTAAAAGAAAGATGCGGAGAAAATTAAAACAATACATATAATAAAATTCAGTTGTTTTAAGCTGCTTGTATATATATTGACAGTGATGTCATTGGCTCTCGTTGGATGAGCTGACGAAAGGTAACATCTTGTCTCTCTTCCAGTAATCGGAAACAGCAGCAAATTTGATGGAGAAAGGAAAACAAACGTGAATTTATTTTTCGTTTTTTTTTTGTTTTTTTTATCGAGCATTCACCATCTTAACAAGAAAATGTCTTTATCTCTTACAGGGAAATTCAATATGTTATACACATATATCCATGTTTCAAGGGAGTGGTTTCTTGTTTAGCTATATATCTCAATCTGTTCATAGCAAACGCTGTCTTTTCGTATCTATCTATCTATCTATCTATCTATCTATCTTAGCGTATTAATATCGATACCTGTCTATAAATATCTAGCTATCTATAAACTGTAAACCCCTTGTTGTGTAATTTTATAATCCTTAACCTTGAGTAGCTTTTCAGCTATCTATTGGGGGAAGATCATTGCTAAAAAAACACCAACTTATAGTTTTAAAAATTATTGTCCTTATCTCTTACACGGAAACTCAATATGTATACACATATATCCATGTTTCAAGCGAGCAGTTTCTTATCTAGCTATATATCCCACTCTGTTCATAGAAAACTCTGTCTTTTCGTATCTATCTCTATATATATTTCTTTCTTTCTTTCCTTCTATCATTTTTTCTTTTTTATTTTAGCGTATTGATATCGATAGCTGTCCATACATATCTAGATATCTATAAACTGTAAACTGTATACACATATATCCATGTTTCAAGCGAGTGTTTTCGTGCCTAGCTATATATCTCACTCTGTTCATAGCAAACACTGTCTTTTCGTATCTATCTATCTATCTATCTATCTATCTATCTATCTATCTGGGCGTATTAATATCGATACCCGTCTATAACTATCTAGCTATCTATACACTGCAAACCCCTTGTTCTGTAATTTTATAATCCTTAACCTTGAGTAGCGTTTCAGCTATCTATAGGGTGAAGACCATTGCTAAAAAAAACACCAACTTATAGTTTAAAAAGATATTGGTGTCTTATCAAGTGATGGTGTTAACTCCAGTTGCCATCCAATGCTATAGAACCCGGTCTGTCCTGCTATTTACCTATAGCTTGGCGGGGGAGAAGAAGAGGATTCATACCTTTCCCCAGGTGTATTACCACGCCAGTCAGTCAGATATGTGGCATGCGTGATACACGCTTAGGCGATCATGTATATTTCACCATTTCTTTCTACGGTAAATCAGTTGCTATCCAAGGCTATAGAACCCGGTCTGTCCTATTATAGCCATTTTGTTTCAACTCTTCTGGTGTCTTATTAAGTGATGGTGCTATCTATCTATCTATCTATCTATCTATCTATCTATCTGTTGAAGCTTGGATAAGCATGGAATAATAATAATACAACACAAAATGTACGTAAACAAAATGTATTGAAACAAGGGAAAGGTACACAATATTTACAGTTAGTTTTGGTATATTCTTGGGAAGACTGTTCCTGTAGAATGGGTTGACTTAATCGCAGTCGGGCAGAGTCTCTGGATTGGATCTCTTCTTACTTCCTCCCCTCGTCTTCCCGGTACCAACCCATATTTATATGGTCGGTACTCCACTATGTAAATTAGGTGGATCGTACCACAACACTATCTTAGCGTATTAATATCGATACCTGTCTACACATATCTAGCTATCTATAAACTGTAAACACCTTGTTCTGCAATTCTGTTATCCTCAACTTTGGGTAGCTTTTGAACCATTTATAGGGTGAAGATCATTGCTAAAAGACACCAACTTCTAGTTTTAAAAATTATTGCCCTTATCTCTTACAGGGAAACTCAATATGTATACACATATATCCATGTTTCAAGCGATTGGTTTTGTATCTAGTTATATATCCCACTCTGTTCATAGCAAATTCTAACTTTTCGTATCTATCTATCTATCTATCTATCTATCTTTCCATCCTAGCGTATTAATACCGATACCTGTCTGTACATGTCTAGATGTCTATAAACTGTAAACCCCTTGTTCTTTAATTCTGTTATCATCTATCTTGAGTCGCTCTTGAGCCATCTATAGGTTGAAGAAAATTCCAAAAAAACACCAACAAATAGTTTTAAAAGATATTGTCCTGATCTCTTACAGGGAAACTCAATAGGTATACACATATATCCATGTTTTAAGCGACAGTCGAAAGATTTAAGCCAATGTTTGTCGCTGTTCCTTCTTTTTCTTAGTGTTTAAAAATGTCTAAATTCACTTCCCTGATGATGGCTTTCCTTTTCTCCGAAGCACGGTCATCAGAAGAGGCTACACTACGATTGGGAGGGATAATGATGAGCAATATGTTTTCCAATGCACAACAATCCAATATGGCACAAACGAAAAACGAGTTACGTGCAGGCAAACAAAATCCAATATGGCGTCGTACAAACAGGAACTGAACTCCGGGCCGCTTTATCGTCTACGAGGCAAATCGAGCGTAAATCTAAACAAGATTAATGGAGATTGCGTCGAAAAATTAATGGAGATTGCGAATCGTCGTCGTTCAATTCGGGACTGTCGTATTCCGGGGTCTTATTGTTTCATTCTTTTTTTTTTTTTTTGTTTAATTTCCTATTTTGCCTTTGTAAAAGTTAAGTAATATCAAATGGAATAAAAAAAAATAGTTTATTTCAGAAAAACATTAAACAAATACTCGTTTCATATTTGCGCGTTCTGACATATCAGATTTTACTGCCGTTAATATCTCTAACCGAATACTTCTCGTTTCCCTCACCTAGGAGGGTCCTATAACCTTGGGTGGCGACTGGTCTAGGAGAAGGAGAACTCTGAATTGAATTCAAAACCTGATGACCTACTGTACGGAGTGAGGCCGACCAACGCCATAATCCGTGCTGGTCGGTTTAGGAGTGGAGATGGGCGCCGTTAAGCAATCTGAAAGCCCACTGAAAGGATCGTGAAGAAGAACAGTCTATGCTTGTTTCTTTTGCGCTCAGGTGACCCCTCCCCGGTCGAGTAAAGCATTCGAGGGACCGAGGGTGATGATGATGATCGGCTAGATTTATCAGTCCACCATCAATGTTGTACGTTTGACACATCAATAGAAATCTTTGTCAATCCGCGGATACATGAATCTTGCATAGATCGACCCATTGTTGTGATCGTATGCTATCCGCGGCCCAATAAGTATTTCGTTCGGATTTACAATGAAATTCAAAACCTGATGACCCAATTTATGGACTGAGACCGACCAACGCCATAATCCGTGGTGTTCGGTTTAGGAGCGGAGATGGGCGCCGTTAAGCAATCTGAAAGCCCAAAGGATCGTGAAGAAGAACAATCTGTTTCTTTTGCCCTCAGGTGCCCCCCTCCCCGGCCGAGTGAAGCAATCGAAGGACCGATGATGATAATGATGATTATCCTCTTGATTTATTAGTCCACATAAACGTTGCGCTTTTGACACATCAATAAAAAAAAAATAGTTTATTTCGGTAAAACATTAGACAAATTAAATACTTGTTTCATTTTTTGCACGTTCCGTCTTCTTGCATCTAACACTTAGTTCTTTCCATTTGCTTTGCTTTTGTGCACAGACACAAAGTTCTTTCAGTCCACTTCTAGGTCCGTAATCAAAATAGTGTCATTTGCATATCTTATGTGCATCTCTTATGTTAAACTTCTCATCACAAAACCAAATAATTCACTATAATTAAAGAAAGACAAAAGCAAAAAACAAGATCGGTCTATATTTCCGCAAGTTTAGCCATCCTCTCGTAAAAGTTTACTCATAATAGACAGAACTAGAGAATGAACTGCAGAAGAATGATAGAAAGACATTGATTAACATCCAGACAAACAATTCATTTCTCAGTGTATCTAACATCACTTAGGCTATGCTAATTGTACCCATTGTGTGAACGCAATTAGCTAAAAAAAAATGTTCGTGGTATGTTTTTTTGTTGTACTTTTTTTTTTGCCTCCAGACAATGAAGAGCTCTGAAGTTTCGACAGAAGGAACAATAAAAAGAAGGTAAACCAAAAAAAAAAGAAAAAAAAACTGTATAAAGTAATCATTTAAAAATGGAAGAAAGATGAAGTAATGTCTATAAATAAGTGTTGAATAAAAACAAAGAAAGAAAAAACTAAATTCACATGGAATAAAGATTTAGAAATGAAAGAAATCAAGAAAAAGAAAGAAGGGAGATAAAGTAGTATCTATGAATAATCCTTGAATAAAAAGAAAAAAAGAAAGAAAGAAAGAAAGAAAGAAAGAAAGAAAGAAAGAAAATGTAATATCTATCAATAAATTTTGAATAAAAAGAAACGAAAGAAAAAATTTCACATAGAATAAAGATTTAGAAATAAAAGAAAGACAGAAAGAAATAAAGCAAGAAAGAAAGAAAGAAAGAAAGAAAGAAAGAAAGAAAGAAAGAAAGAAAGAAAGAAAAATTCACACAGAATAAAGATTTTTGAAATGAAAGAAAGAAAATAAAAAGGAAGATAAAGTAATCTCGATGAAGAAATCTTGAATAAAAAGAAAGAAAGAAAAAAGAAAGCGAGAAAGAAAGAAAGAAAGAAAGAAAGAAAGAAGGCAAGAAAGAAAGAAGGGAGATAAAGTAGTATCTATGAATAAGCCTTGAATAAAAAGAAAAAAAAAGAAAGAAAGAAAGAAAGAAAGAAAATGTAATATCTATCAATAAATTTTGAATAAAAAGAAACGAAAGAAAAAATTTCATATAGAATAAAGATTTAGAAATAAAAGAAAGACAGAAAGAAGTAAAGCAAGCAAGCAAGAAAGAAAGAAAGAAAGAAAGAAAGAAAGAAAGAAAAAAAGAAAAGAAAGAAGGAAGAAAGAAAGAAAGAAAGAAAGAAAGAAAGAAAGAAAGAAAGAGAATGAAAACCTAAAGGATAAAAGAAAGAAAAAATTGAATGAAAACTTAAAGGATAAAAGAAAGAAAGAAAGAAAGAAAGAAAGAAAGAAAGAAAGAAAGAAAGAAAGAAAGAAAAATTCACACGGAATAAAGATTTTTGAAATGAAAGAAAGAAAAGAAAAAGGAAGATAAAGTAATCTCGATGAAGAAATCTTGAATAAAAAGAAAGAAAGAAAAAAGAAAGCGAGAAAGAAAGAAAGAAAGAAAGAAAGAAAGAAAGAAAGAAAGAAAGAAAGAAGGCAAGAAAGAAAGAAGGGAGATAAAGTAGTATCTATGAATAAGCCTTGAATAAAAAGAAAAAAAAAGAAAGAAAGAAAGAAAGAAAGAAAGAAAGAAAATGTAATATCTATCAATAAATTTTGAATAAAAAGAAACGAAAGAAAAAATTTCACATAGAATAAATATTTAGAAATAAAAGAAAGACAGAAAGAAAGAAAGAAAGAAAGAAAGAAAGAAAGAAAAAAGATATATATATGACAATGAATGTAAAACAAAGAAAGAAAGATACCATGACAAGGAATGTAGAAGAAAGAAAGAAAGAAAGAAAGAAAGAAAAATTCACACAGAATAAAGATTTTTGAAATGAAAGAAAGAAAAGAAAAAGAAAGATAAAGTAATCTCGATGAAGAAATCTTGAATAAAAAGAAAGAAAGAAAAAAGAAAGCGAGAAAGAAAGAAAGAAAGAAGGCAAGAAAGAAAGCAAGAAAAAGAAAGAAAGCAAGAAAGAAAGAAAGAAAGAAAGAAAGAAAGAAAATTTCACACGTAATAAAGATTTTTGAAATGAAAGAAAGATAAGAAAGAAGGTAGATAAAGTAATCTCGATGAAGAAATCTTGAATAAAAAGAATGAAAGAAAGAAATTCACATGGAATAAAGATTTTAAAGAAAAGAAAAAGAAATACGATAAAGTAATCTCTATAAATAAATATCGCATAGAAAAAAAAGAACTTTACATGGCATAAATATTTAGAAAGAAAATAAGAAAGAATGAAAAAAATGAAGAAGGAAACGAAAAAAGGAAAGAAGGCAAGATCACGTGATAACGAACAGGATCGAAATCATGAGAAAGAAAAGTATTAAAAACTATCGAAAAGCGTCAGGAAACAGACTCACATTGATAAAATAAAGGCTCCAAAAATACACTGCTAATATCCTTTGTGATCAGGATATTATCGGTATATTTAGCAGGGTATTAGCATGATTTCCTTACGTGACGAGAATCACGTAATGAAACCCTGGTTCGACAGCAATGAACAATAACTAGGAAAAAAGTGAAAAACAATATCAGACAACAACGGTCACCTTGATGATGGCCAGAGAGTACTTAGTCGAAACCTCTTGTTTATAATAACATTATAATAATCAAGATGATGACAATTTTTCTAAATATGGACTATTGCTGCCATAATCCAACCTCGGCAGATTTCAAAATCTTTTACGCGGCCGTGTGGGTGGTGAATTATTTTCTAACCTACGACTCCCTTTTTACACAGTCGAAACATTGCGATCTACTTTATTTTCCTGGTAGATATTCAGACGAGCTACATTCCAAGTTGCGACCGTCAGAGATCGAACCACCCCCGCCACGTACACAAGATCGACTCTTCCACATACCCTTTGTCTTTCATTTGGGCAACGAAAGAGAAAATTATCGACCTCGAAAAAAAAAAGACTTCGTGTTTTGCACATGGTCTACCGAAGGAAAAATAAAGAATATGTTTATTATTATTAAAAAGTACAATAATTTGGGCACAAGCCCGAAGAGGAAGTGGGGAAAAAACTGTCTAGACTAATCCTAATTAATCAAAATCATGACCAATTCAACCAATACAATTTATACAATTATCACAAGAATTCATCCATCACCATTTAATCCAGCATATACCAGAATACAGCTTATTCACAGGGGACCTAAAAACACCCCATTGTCGAACAATCACGTGGTCAAGATAAACACTCAGTTGTGGAGCAAGCTGAGTGAATACTCATTCAACATTGAGAAAGAGAGCTATTTATGGTGCAATGGAGCATCTCATTATGCTAAAGTCCATTGCTTGGGCTGTGATTGGCTGCTGGTACCTGAGTGGAAGTATTTCTATATAAATACCAGCTTGATTTCTCAGTTAGTTTGCAGGGTTTGTATTAAGTTACAACCTGCTTTATTTTTGTCTGCCAGCTGGACGCTAGCTGGGACTCTTACGCCGGCAAGTGTTGTTTATTGTATTGTTATTCTACACCCATAATATAAAAAAATCTCATGAAAATCCATAGTTTTTTTTTTATTCCCACAAAGAAAAATAAAGAATATATTAATTATTGTAAAAATACAATAATTGTGGCACAAGGTCAAAGGTGTAATGGAGAAAGGTAGGTCATCGCTAATTATCTTAGTCTTAGTTAATCACAATCCCGACCCATTCATCCAATACAATTTATCCAGTTAATACGGAACCCATCCCACACCACACAATCGCACATATACCACAATACCACGCATTTACAGAGGACCTACAAAACACCCCATGGTATAAAAATCTCTTGAAATTCCATGTCTTTTTTTCCCATAATGAAAAATAAAGAATATATTTATTATTGTAACGATACATTAATTGTGTCACATGGCCGAAAGGATAGTGTGGTGAGGCTGGTTATCGCTAACTATCCAATTTCTAGTTAATCACGATCACGCCCTTACATTCAGTGGCCCTCTACTTTGAATGACTCTTGGGGCTGATGTTGGGTACACAGTAGTATATATTTGTTTTAAAATATCTCAAAATCAAATACAAAATTATCAGCTTGTCTAGCTGCATATCAATTCCTTATAGGTAATTTAACAATGAAATTTAATTTTCTTGGGAGCAGCAGTAATTTCTTTCACAGATGTATTGCTGGATTTTTTATTTTGTTATTTTAGTATTTGTTGGGGCGCACCCACCTTCTAACTAGTAATGGACTGGTCCCTCTTATATAAGTCAGCTCTAGAGAGAGGACGGGGGAGTGAGAGCGTCAGCAGTCCAGATAAGCTTACCCGGTACATACCGTTGGACTATAGACTTTGGATATTGTTTCGTACTAACCAACCTTCGTTCTACTAATCACTCTATTGTTAATTGCTTTTACAAATATACCAGTATTTTCCCCTACAACTGTGTTTGTCTTGATTCATACACCGACACGCGGGAAAACACTCAACGTCTCAACAGTAATATTTTTTACTATGAAAATGTATTGCTGGTATATTAACTATAAATTTTATTATACTTTTATAGTGTTTTGGTCCCAGTTTGGGTGTTACCTATTTGCCTGTAACTGGGACTCTAAGAAGTCCTACAACCTCGAGTCAGGGTGGACCTGGGCACAACAGCAATTAAGAGGTGGTTCCACGCTTTTCCCAAATCACCCGATCACAGGCCTTGCTGCCGGATGTAGTTTATTGTCACACCCGAAACGGTAATTTATTTCATTATATGCCTCGTGATTCCTTAGGGAACATAGAGCCACAGCAACACCTCTCCAAGGGACGGGGTTCCGGGCGATCCTATTTAGCTAGGCTCATGTGCCTGCTGCCTTCACCTCTGCGTCCACCCTTGTCCCAAGTCTGTTTAGGTCGACCCACTTTTCGCTTCCCTTGTGGATTCCAGTCAAGAACCTGCCTATTGACGATAATAAAAGCAAGCTTGTGGATTGTGTGGCGGGTCAATCTCCATTTTCGTTTCTCTCTTGCCACTTGATTCCTTAGAGAACACAGGGCGACAGCAACACCTCTCCAACGAACGCGGTTCCGGGCAATCCTCTTCAGCTCGGCCCATGTCATTCCTGCTGCCTTCACCTCTGCGTGAACATTTCTGTGCAAAGTCTGTTTTAGTCGACCCACTTTTCGCTTCCCTTGTGAATTCCAGTCAATAACCTGCCTGGTGACGATAAAAGCAAGCTTGTGGATTGTGTGGCCGGTCCATCCCTATTTTCGTTTCTCTCTTGCCACTTGATACCTTAGGGAACACAGGGCCGCAACAACACCTCTCCAACGGACGTGGTTCCTGGCAATCCTCTTCAGCTCGTCTCATGTGCCTGCTGCTTCACCTCTGCGTGGCCGATCCACCCCCATTTTCGTTCTAGATTGAGGCTTATCCGGACCGCCCCCCCCCCAGTTGGTCGTTGGAAACGTCTTCCGACCACCTGATATTGAGGACGTTCTTGAAACCTGTTGGTAAATGTCTGAAATTTGTGGGTGTTGGTCGGTATTAATTTTAAGTTTTCCCTTTAACTTACTGTTGCTTACTATCAGCAATTTCTAGGTCGTAAACCATAGATACCATATTAGTATCTTCAGAAGAAGAAAAAAACTCAAGAAGTGATCCCCTAAGGAAGTTGGATAGCGTACTGCATCAACTTCCGGTAACATTTGTCAGTTGCTATGGTAACAAAACGTATTGGTAGTTTCTTTTCTGTGGACACCCCTTGCAGAAACGAAAGCTGGTGACGTTTGGCTAATGCAGAATCTCCATAGTCCTCGCGCTGGCTTGAAGCGTTTTTGTGCGACATCATCTTCCCTCAAGACAGATGCCAAAACAACGGACGCAAATTATTATTCATAATACTATTATCCGGTCAGTCATATATGAATACAACTGATTGGACAGGAAATTGTAGCTTTGTTTTTATTTGCCGATTTTATGGCCGTCGGCTAAATAACGATTTTTTTTTAATTGACTTGTTCGTCCAAACAATTAATACTATTCAAGCTTTTGAAAGAGAGAAAAAAATGTAGATATCAAACGTAACAATGACAAAAGATGGCTGCATTTACATTCACGGTAAATGTCTGCAGACAAAATTTATCAACATTTACATGTTCAGTCTCATAGAAAAGAGTTCTCTTTTCTGGATTCCGTTGTATAGTTTTTCTTTGTTCACCGCGTAAATAGTCGTAGTAGGAATAACTTACTGGTAGATGAAATTGGCCCGGTTGGGGCTCCCAGTTTTGAAATGTGACTCATGTTGAAAAAGAGGATTGCATAGCTATTTAGCTTTATTCTTAAAGAAATTTCAATGAGATTCTGGGAATTATTGTTTTATATATATATATTTTTAATCAGTTCACCTCAAGCAAGGTGATAATGCCACCAAGACGCAAGCGAGGAGGGGTATTTGGAATGAAAGTGAATGAAAAGATTTTACTTTTGATTCATTAATCATTGATTTAGATTACTGTTTTCTTTATTCAATTCGCCCCAAGCAAGGTGATAATGCCACTAAGACACAAGGTGGTTGACTGAGAGAGAATGAGAGGACATTAACGAGGAGACACCAGATTTCAAAAAGACAAAGGATGACAATTTTGCTTGCATTTAATATATATATATATATATATATATATATATATATGATTAATTATTTTTTGCTAGGATCTGTTGTAGATATATTAGTTATTATTAAGTTAATTATATACTACACTAAATCTAGAATATCCAACTCAATTAAGAATAACTGAACACACTTAACAGCAACAAACAGGACTTCTACGAAACAAGATGAAAATATACTAAAAAAATAAGTATATATATATATATATATATTTTTATTGGAATTTTTGGGTACCCTGGTGTACTAGTGAACCAGCCAAAATGACCTGACTCATTTTATAGTTCACCAATAGAAGGGTTAACCAATCAGAAGGCTCAAAATATTCAATCCGACGTGTATAAAAGCGGCCATGTTTTTCCCGAATATTCACTGCCAGCCTTTGGTATCGAAGACTGAAGAATTACGGAACAGCTGCTGGTGGTATTGGCGATATAGTCAGATTCAGTAGAGTGTCTGACTTGTGAGTATTAATCTTTAACGTTGTTTCATTGAACAGATTACGTACTGCACTGTATTCTATATTCATAGACTATGGTAAACATGGTCAACAGAAATGAAGGTAATTTTAACGTTTTTCTCTATACGAAATACGCCAGCGAGTCGGAGAAATCAATTTATATTTGAAGAGTAATGAATAATAGCAGTAGCAGCCGTTGTTTTTTTTTGTTTTTTTTTTTTATAAATCCTCTCCCTAGGGAGCCCAACCGGAGTACATATGTAATTACACATGTAGATACATACGCACAAATATTTTTACGTATGCATAGTGTATATACATCGCGCTTATTCATACTCACACAGACACACGGTATTTACTCTGGACGAGATGTGACACAAGGTCTATTTTTAGGTGGGGACCCGAGCGCGTACGCCCGGGACAGGAACAAAAATTCCCCTCAACACCCGCAACCGTCGGTTGCGCTGGCCTCGGTGCGAGCACCTATCCATCCCTCTGGTGCAATGGGAGGTTGCGGCCTTTTTAACAGCTGTTTGCCAGGGCTGGGTACGTCTTCGGTATGATTTTCCTCAGTTGCCCCTTTTTCCTTTGAAAGAGAAGCCCCTGAGCGCACTCTGCTCAAAGACAGTGACGCAACTGAGAGAGGATAAGTAGTCGTGTAACTACTCAAAAAGAGTAAGTTGCACACAAGACACACTAGAAAAGAATTCACTGTTAATAACTTATTCTCGAACAGCCCCGCCCCTAAAAATTCCCCCACCCCACTTCGGAAACCACGGACTTAGACAATCTACACCCGCTTCGAGAATATACATTTAATTATCGGCGGAATGTTTCCTGATATTTCTAATTCGTTCTCGGATCTTTTTTAAATGAGCGATTTATCGCGTTGGAATAATATCTAGGGATAAGTATTACTGAGGTGTTAATAACTCCAATCTTATCTTTTATCCTGTTTCTTTTTGGCTTGTCTTCGTTTGCGACATTATTTTCTCACGCTATCTATTATTCCTGAAGGTTGGAACACATTGTTAACCTTTTATTCCAGAATATTCGTACGCATCTTTGTGAACCAGTCTTACATTTATCATCAGGTTTTATAGCCATTTTCTACACGAATTTCCCTAGTTAACGGTTGCCTTGGCACATTCAACTAAGTCGAAACCCATTCCGATATTGCCGTTCTTTACTTATGCTCTCATACTAGGATTTGGCTAACTTGGCTTACAATCTAACTCTCTGCCTTCGGGCGGAGAGGAACCCGGACGAGGCTCCGGCGAAGAGCAGAGTCTCGTTCGGGGTGGTTGACTACCCCTGAAACCATTTATACATGTTCAAAGATGGAATATTTTTGGCCGAGCCTACGGGATCGGAGATCCCACATTAAACCCGACCTTGTGCCACGTAACCCTCGTGGGGGGTAGCTAAATATCATACTAGGTCTGATCAAAAACTATCGGGACTGGTGCCATAAAAAGAAAACTACAACATATATCAATTCGCCATTTAATCCCCTTCGAAGTAATACCCACTACTGAAGCCACACACTTTATCCAGCGTCGTTTCCGTCCAACGAAGCATTCGTAGGACTACTTTTCTTTACAAATGGGATTTGATTTTTGGAAAGAGGTCAAAGCCGCAAGGAGTGAGATCCGGTGAGTAGGGGAATGTTGTACAAGCGACGGTCCCAGAGGGGACCTCACTGGATTAGTGAGACTACCACACTCTACACACGTTCCTTCCGAGCCCTATTATCAACAACGGAAGCAATTGAAAACGTCATATATAGATTTTATTTTTGGAAAGAGGAAAATGTCGCAAAGAGAAAGCTCTGGCGGTTGTCAGAGCTAGGGAATGCTGTACTTGACCTAAAACTGTTTCACAAGCCATAGTGACTGATTAAAGCTATGTGGTGTGGTGAGGCGACCACACTCTATACACTAGAAGCCTCCTTTACAAAAATACATCAATAAAACCTGATCTACAAACTAATTTCTGATATACTAAAAATCTGGTCGGTATTAAATAACCCACTGAGGTGTTGATATGCCGTAAAACAAAATAAGCCAAACCTGATCTACAAACTGCTTTCTTACAAAGAATACACATTCTATTCATTCGAACCTATCCTAAAATCTTGTCGGCATTAAATAACCCATTGAAGTGTCGATATGCCGTAAAACAAAATAAACCAAACCTGATCTACAAACTGCTTTCTTACAAAGAATACACATTCTATTCATACGAACCTATCCTAAAAATCTCGGCATTAAATAACCCATTGAGGTGTTGATATGCCGTAAAACAAAATAAACTAAATAAGCCAAATCTGGGTTTAATCCTTAGATATCCTCATAATCTTCACTTTGTCTCACCTCCTCTTTTACTCATATCATACTTCAGTCACAATAACAATTTTAACGGTAACCCTCTACCTTAAGTTACTCTTGAGCCTTATATTAAATGAACATTATTTTAAAAAATACGTGATAACCATAACAGGCGTGACATAGTTTTATTTCAAGGTCGCACAGAATAAGAGGTGTAAATTTAAACCCTCGTTATGAAGTAACTTCCCATCACTTGTGATCTGGGTACCCTGTCTTACTGTAACAGCTGTTCTTGAATAGTATGCCGAAAAAAGAAATAGGATACAATAAAGAATTAAGTTATAAAGAGGTTTCACTTCAACGCGGTGGGGCGTTATGGCTAAGAAAAGTCTTTGATGATTGAATAATGACGCTATGAATTTCTATGAATAAAAGATTTTGTCAACATGTTGCTGAAAACCTTCGCATCAAGCTAATATCGTGAAATGCACAATTTACGTCAAAGATAGCACCAGGCTGTACAAAGTTCGTGACAATAATTTTTACAACAGAATAAGGACGCTATGAATTTCTATGAATAAAAGATTTTGTCAAATGTTGCTGAAAACCTTCATCAAGCTAATATCGTGAAATGCACAATTTACGTCAAAGATAGCACCAGGCTGTACAAAGTTCGTGACAATAATTTTTACAACAGAATAAGGACGCTATGAATTTCTATGAATAAAAGATTTTGTCAAAATGTTGCTGAAAACCTTCGCATCAAGCTAATATCGTGAAATGCACAATTTACGTCAAAGATAGCACCAGGCTGTACAAAGTTCGTGACAATAATTTTTACAACAGAATAAGGACGCTATGAATTTCGATGAATAAAAGATTTTGTCAAAATGTTGCTGAAAACCTTCGCATCAAGCTAATATCGTGAAATGCACAATTTACGTCAAAGATAGCGCCCGGCTATACAAAGTTCGTCACAATAATTTTTACGACTGAATAATGACGCTATGAATTTCTATGAATAAAAGATTATGTCGCGAAAAAGTGCATCAAAACAAATTTAATTAATTTACAATTTCACTGAACGGTGGTTCATGGTCAAGGAAATACTAAGAGAATACTTTCCGATTGCTGAATAAAATATCTATGAATTTATTTGGAGAATAGTTGCTAAAAATTGCAGGAATCTTTTGTATTGCCTCATTTCCTTAAAGGTTCCATTTCGTTAAAAGTAGAAATTACATCGAAGAAAAGCGGAGAAAATTATTTGATGACTAAATGTTATAATCTAGGGAAGGTTACTGACTAGAATAATCAAACGGAGGTTGTTAATGAACGATAATACTTAGAACAAGAACAACACATATAAGATTAGCCAGCGGCGCGTAGAAAAAGTAGTCTTGTGAGTCAAGTGAATTCCACAATGAATCTCCAACTGCAGGATATCTACCAACCACCCTATGCGGTCAGATGGGGGCACACGGCTGAAATTAATTTGGAGTATCCTAGCCCTTAGGTATGGCCAAAAATTTCCCCATAGATCTCGTATAAAACGGGATCGGATAGCTGTTTCCCCGAGACGAAACTCTGCCCTTCGACGTAGCCTCGTCTGGGGATTCTCTCTGTCTGGAGAGGCAGAGTTTGACCAGCACAGCTGGAGACGAATCTCCGACTGCAGGATATCTACCCACTGCACCACGCGGTCAGATGTGGCACAAGGCCGAATTTAATGTGGGATATTCGAGCCCGTAGGATCGGCCAAAAATTCTCCGTAGACTTCCGTATAAACCGGGGTCAGGTAGCTGTTTCCCGAGACGAGACTCTGCCCTTCGACGTAGCCTCGTCTGGGGATCCTCTCTGTCCGAAGAAGCAAAGAGTTTGACCAGCCC
>CAHIKZ030000705.1:482500-615000 GCA_903632075.3 Acanthosepion pharaonis | reverse complement strand
AGACATACTTTCTATGTATTTCTCGGACATTCAGATTGGTAAATGTAGTTAAAACTCTTAATTTTAAACAGAGCATTAATATATACATATGCGAATTGAGTCACTCCCGGTCACTGGGCGTGTTTATAAAGATAAACACGCTAAAAATCCACTTTCCTCCTTACCGTGCGCCGATGGCTTAATAGTTAGAATCTCAGTCGGGTTTCGACCCTAGCTGGAGTCAACCGGATGTCTAGCCACACTGATGAGGTGTGAAACAGCGAATCAGTCTGTTTGTGGATGACGGTATATTGGCTCCTGAAAAATTAATTTCAGTTGAGCTCTCTGGGGAGGAGATGTGGGTTGGTAAACAGTGACTATTATAGCTATATAGCGAGACTCTTCGCTAATGCGAATTGAGTCACTCCCGGTCACTGGGCGTGTTTATAAAGATAAACACGCTAAAAATCCACTTTCCTCCTTACCGTGCGCCGATGGCTTAATAGTTAGAATCTCCGACTGACACCAGTTCAGTCGGGTTTCGACCCTAGCTGGAGGAAACCGGATGTCTAGCCACACTGATGAGCTGTGAAACAGTCTGTCTGTGGATGACTATATATATATATATATATAAATAAAAGGAAGACTTATTTTATCCGACGCGATTCGTCTTCTGCCGGACTTCAAATCAAATATGACGATTTTATTTCGCAACAAGTATTTATGAACAAAAGTAAAACTGTTAATTTTTTCATTTTTTTTTAATTTAAGACGCAATTAAATATTCACCAGGTTAATTGAAAAATCTAGGTAAATTATGGAGGACACTATGTGACATAATTTAATGTCTGATAAACAAATGTGAGTAAATAAGGTGGCTTAGTTTAAAACTCCTTATATATATATATATATATATATATATATGTATGTATATATATATATATATATATATATATATATATATATATATATGTATATATATATATATATATATATATATATATATATATATATATATATATATATATATATATATATATATATATATATATATATATATATATATATGTATATATATATATATATATATATTTTATATATATATATATATATATATATATATATATGAAGAAAAATACAGAAAAAACAAACAAAAATCTTAATATGCAATTATGCTGTATTAATGTTAATATAATTTTTTATATGTTCTAATGTTAATTATGTTTAAATGAAAATGTCCATGAAGATGGTCTTAAATAGACTGAAACGTCCGACGTTGACTTTATATTAACATTAATACAGCATAATTGCATATTAAGATTTTTGTTTGTTTTTTCTGTATTTTTCTTCATACTGTCGGATCTATATCCATATATTTGCTTATATTAAAATAATAAAAAAGAACAGTAAGATTTATAATCTTGTGTTCTTAGCAATTATCTTTATTAAAAAAACAGTACTCGATACAAACAGTAGAGACCAATATTATAATTATTTTCTTTTTTAAAAAATATGATTCCATCGCGACACACACATTTTTATGTTTCAAAACTAAAACTAAAATTGTAAATTTAATTATAAAAATTAAACTTAAAATCAGGAATTTCGTTCCATTTTTAATCGTTGCTCGGAATAATTTTCTAAGAAGTTTACTTAATTTATATGCGCAGACAATCTTAATATTTTGAGTTATTAACGTTAAGGAAAATTCAATCAATTTTGATTAAGGGTGGTTGGGTTTTAATTTTAATACAACAACTGTTAAGCTTGGAGAGTTACTGCTCAAATTTGGAAATTTTGCTGTTACACCGATATATATATATATATATATATATATATATATATATATATATATATATATTGTACGCGCAGTACTTAGCGGAAAGCGCTCAATATCAGAGATAGACCTAACATGTTCAGTTGTATGGATATGAGTTTGTGACCCTGGGTTTCACGCTTTTGCGATCAGCAAACTCTGATGATATCAAAAGCCTGAACCTAGGGCCACAAACTCATATCCATACAACTGAATATATACATATATATGTGTGTGTGTGTGTGTGTGTGTGTGTTGGACAATAAAATATATTGAAAAATTAAAACATTTAAATTTTCAGACACTCTGGGTTGTATATTAACATTTTTTTGTTTTATTATTTCAGGTTCATCGACTAGCATTTCAGCATAGCCATCACTAGGAGAATATATATATATATATATATATATATATATATATATATATATATATATATATATATATATATATAAATTAAAATACTAATTGGATATATATATATATATATATATATATATATATATATATATTTTTCGATCATAGGTGCAGTTCAATTTACAATTACATGAATTATTTGTTTTTTGTATGAATGATTCATGTAATCATATATTAAGAAATGGACAAGGTCCGACAATTTATTTATTAAAGACATTTTTTTTATGTTTAACGTTGTTATTTATAGATACAAGTATTTAAGCAAATGCTCTGTTTATGATAAACAGTATTAAATAAGTATTTTTTTATAAATAACAACGTTAAACATAAAAAAAAACGGTTCCGTATAGATGCAGGTTAATAAATAAATTGTCGGACCTTGTCCATTTCTTTTAATATATGACGTTTTACATTTGATACGCCAGAGCAGTTATGAATGTACGAGATTCATGGAAGATTGAAGTTTATAAGCAGTAAATTCGACCTTGTCTACCGAAAGGTTCTTTGTGGCTCAGAGGTAAGGCACGTCAGCGTAAATGACGGTTCCGTATAGGATGCAGGTTCGAATCCTGTCAAAGAACGAATATTTTCTATGAAAATTTCTCGGACATTCAGGCCGGTAAATGTTATTTAATACTGCTTATCATAAACAGAGCATTTGCTTAAATACTTGTATCTATAAATAACAACGTTAAACATAAAAAAAAAATGTCTTTAATAAATGTAATCATATATATATATATATATATATAGAGAGAGAGAGAGAGGAGATATATATATATATATATATATTTCGGTTGAGCTCTCTGGGGATGAAGTGTTCGTTTGTAAATAGTGACTACTACGGCTGATGATGCAAGACTCTTCGGTAAATCGAAACAGGTTCTTTGAGTCACAGTCAGTTTATCTAAAAAACAAAAACGGTTAAATTCGCCTTCATCGCCAACGTCTTAGTGGTAGAATCCCCGACTGACGCCAATTCAGTCAGGTTTCGATCCTAGTTAGAGGCAACCGGATATCTAGCCACACTGATGAGCTGTGATACAGCAAAACAGTCTGTCTGTGGATGACAATATATAATACATTAATTTATCCCATACTAAAATAATTTAGATATTAATTGGATACATTTTATCAACAGCATCCTGGTGAATATTTATGAGTGTCTCTTACATGTAAAAATATTGAAAAACTTACATTTTGGCTGAAAAATAATCGAGCTGAACTCTTCGAGAGATGTGCCTAGCAAATCTGTAGCTACCTTTGCCAAGTCACGGTAATCGCAGACAAGAATCTTTTCATATAATTTGGGTTTATTAAATCGTGCAATCTTAGCACGAATGCGAGACTGCACAATATCCAAAGGGTAGCCATTTACAACCAAAACCTTCATAATAAGCTCTATTCCAGAATTTAATTTGCTTTTCGAACAGATAATTAGGGCTTGATGAAGCAATGTATTGATCAAATTACTGTATTTCGCTTATGCTAAGACGCTATAAGTGATAAGACCGACCCTATAATAAGGTAGATATTCTTTTGGAAAAAATATTTAAGGATTTATTAGCTTACTTCATTTCTTCTTCTCTGTGCTGTGCCCCGACAGAAAGAAGGCTCTCCACAATTTCCTCTCCTTTGTAGTTCTTAATAAATTTTGTCTTTTTGTTATTTCTTCCAAACCCTGTTCCCCCATTGATTTACTTATCTTTTGAACACAGTTGCAAGCCTACGGATAAAACGTATTGTTGGCCATTTCACTATAAATACGTATTGCTGGTAATTTTACTATAAATATGATTTTTTATACTTTCATGGTGTTTTGCTTTTGTTTGGAACTTCACTATTTACCCAGAGTTGGGACCCTAACAGATGCTGCCACCCCGGTTCAGGATCCACCTGGAAACAACAGCAATTAAGAGGTGGTACCACGCTCCTCAAAACATACAATCTCTAGCTCAGATGTCGGATGTAGTTAATCGTCATTCCCAGGACTAGCCATGAATTAAGTGACAAAGTAATTTACGCAGATGACACTGTATTGATGACAGACGCAGAAAGAAAACTACAGGAACTCGTAAAAAAGCCAGTAAAGGAAAGCCAGAAGAAAGGACTAACTCCGAATTGCCATAACAAAACGACAGCAAAAGTTATGCAGGAATCTGAAAGCGATTTGGAATAGTGAAAGATGTATTCCAAAAGCTAAGCAAATTATTAAGAAACAAGAAAATTTGGTTAGAAATAATAAAAAAAAAAAAGTGTTCTTTCTTTCCTATGGAAAAATGAATGCTGATGAACTTCATGCAACAGTACATCTTCTCAAGACCTATGGCTGAATTGATAATCTTCCCATATGGTAAGTTCCTTCAAAGAATGCAGAAAAAAAAGATGGCTGAATTGTACAATTCTTCCCCTAGAGTTGGGACCCAGTTCATTCAAAGATGAAGACATAAAGAGCGTAAGCAAATGCATCTTCTCACCAGACCTATGGTTCTTCCATATGGTAATGAATGCAGTACAGTTCCTTCAAAGATGAAGACATAAAAGAGCGTAAGACAATACATCTTCTCACCAGACCTAGGTAATGCTGAAAGATTGATAATCTTCCCCCAGGCCTAGAGCTGAATTGATAATGGTAATGATACAGTACAGTTCCTTCAAAATGAAGACATAAAGAGTGTAAGACAAGTGTACATCTTCTCAGCAGGCCTAGATGTGATAATCTTCCCATATGGTAATGAATGCAGTTAAAGATGAAGACATAAAAAGCGTAAGACAAGTGTACATCTTCTCACCAGGCCTAGAGCTGAATTGATAATCTTCCCATATGGTAATGAATGCAAGTTCCTTCAAAGATGAAGACATAAGAGCGTTTACATCTTCTCACCAGGCCTAGATGACATAATCTTATTGAATGAATGCAGTACAGTTCCTTCAAAGATGAAGAAAAAAGCGTAAGACAAGTGTACATCTTCTCCCAAAAGAGCTGAATTGATAATCTTCCCATATGGTAATGAATGCCAGTTCCTTCAAAGATGAAGACATAAAAGAGCGTAAGACAAGTGTACATCTTCTCACCAGGCCTAGAGCTGAATTGATAATCTTCCCATATGGTAATGAATGCAGTACAGTTCCTTCAAAGATGAAGACATAAAGAGCGTAAAGACAAGTGTACATCTTCTCACCAGGCCTAGAGCTGAATTGATAATCTTCCCATATGGTAATGAATGCAGTACAGTTCATTCAAAGATGAAACATAAAGAGCGTAAGACAAGTGTACATCTTCTCACCAGGCCTAGAGCTGAATTGATAATCTTCCCATATGGTAATGAATGCAGTACAGTTCCTTCAAAGATGAAGACATAAAGAGCGTAAGACAAGTGTACATCTTCTCACCAGGCCTAGAGCTGAATTGATAATCTTCCCATATGGTAATGAATGCAGTACAGTTCCTTCAAAGATGAAGACATAAAGAGCGTAAAAGTGTACATCTTCTCACCAGGCCTAGAGCTGAATTGATAATCTTCCCATATGGTAATGAATGTTCATTCAAAGATGAAGACATAAAGAGCGTAAGACAAATTGTAAGCATCTTCTCACCAGGCCTACAGTTCATTTCAAAGATGAAGACATAAAGAGCGTAAGATGAAGACATAAGAGCAAGTGTGTACATCTTCTCACCAGGCCTAGAGCTGAATTGATAATCTTCCCATATGGTAATGAATGCAGTACAGTTCATTCAAAGATGAAGACATAAAGAGCGTAAGACAAGTGTACATCTTCTCACCAGGCCTAGAGCTGAATTGATAATCTTCCCATATGGTAATGAATGCAGTACAGTTCCTTCAAAGATGAAGACATAAAGAGCGTAAGACAAGTGTACATCTTCTCACCAGGCCTAGAGCTGAATTGATAATCTTCCCATATGGTAATGAATGCAGTACAGTTCATTCAAAGATGAAGACATAAAAGAGCGTAAGACAAGTGTACATCTTCTCACCAGGCCTAGAGCTGAATTGATAATCTTCCCCATATGGTAATGAATGCAGTACAGTTCCTTCAAAGATGAAGACATAAAGAGCGTAAAGACAAGTGTACATCTTCTCACCAGGCCTAGAGCTGAATTGATAATCTTCCCATATGGTAATGAATGCAGTACAGTTCCTTCAAAGATGAAGACATAAAGCGTAAGACAAGTGTACATCTTCTCACCAGGCCTACTGAATTGATAATCTTCCCATATGGTAATGAATGCAGTACAGTTCATTCAAAAGATGAAGACATAAAGAGAAGACAAGTGTACATCTTCTCACCAGGCCTAAATTGATAATCTTCCCATATGGTAATGAATGCAGGCTTCTGAAGACATAAAAGGCGTAAGACAAGTGCCAGGTGAAGACAGGTAATGAATGCCTTCTCAGACCATCTTCTCACCAGGCTGAATTGATAATCTTCCCATATGGTAATGAATGCAGTACAGTTCCTTCAAAGATGAAGACATAAAAGAGCGTAAGACAAGTGTACATCTTCTCACCAGGCCTAGAGCTGAATTGATAATCTTCCCATATGGTAATGAATGCAGTACAGTTCCTTCAAAGATGAAGACACAAAGAGCGTAAACAAGACATCTTCTCCAGCCTAGTAATTGACAAATTAATGAATGCATCTTCTCAAAGATGAAGACCTAAAGAGCTGAATTGATAATCTTCCCATATGGTAATGAATGCAGTACAGTTCCTTCAAAGATGAAGACATAAAAGAGCGTAAGACAAGTGTACATCTTCTCACCAGGCCTAGAGCTGAATTGATAATCTTCCCATATGGTAATGAATGCAGTACAGTTCCTTCAAAGATGAAGACATAAAGAGCGTAAGACAAGTGTGGCCTAGAGCTACATCTTCTCACCAGGCCTAGAGCTGAATTGATAATCTTCCCATATGGTAATGAATGCAGTACAGTTCCTTCAAAGATGAAGACATAAAGAGCGTAAGACAAGTGTACATCTTCTCACCAGGCCTAGAGCTGAATTGATAATCTTCCCATATGGTAATGAATGCAGTACAGTTCCTTCAAAGATGAAGACATAAAGAGCGTAAGACAAGTGTACATCTTCTCACCAGGCCTAGAGCTGAATTGATAATCTTCCCATATGGTAATGAATGCAGTACAGTTCCTTCAAAGATGAAGACATAAAGAGCGTAAGACAAGTGTACATCTTCTCACCAGACCTAGAGCTGAATTGATAATCTTCCCATATGGTAATGAATGCAGTACAGTTCCTTCAAAGATGAAGACATAAAGAGCGTAAGACAAGTGTACATCTTCTCACCAGGCCTAGAGCTGAATTGATAATCTTCCCATATGGTAATGAATGCAGTACAGTTCCTTCAAAGATGAAGACATAAAAGAGCGTAAGACAAGTGTACATCTTCTCACCAGGCCTAGAGCTGAATTGATAATCTTCCCATATGGTAATGAATGCAGTACAGTTCCTTCAAAGATGAAGACATAAAGAGCGTAAGACAAGTGTACATCTTCTCACCAGGCCTAGTGAATTGATAATCTTCCCATATGGTAATGAATGCAGTACAGTTCCTTCAAAGAGATGAAGACATAAAGAGCCTAGAGCTAAGACAAGTGAATGCACAGTTCCAAAGATGAGTATGACAAGTGTACATCTTCTCACCAGGCCTAGAGCTGAATTGATAATCTTCCCATATGGTAATGAATGCAGTACAGTTCCTTCAAAGATGAAGACATAAAGAGCGTAAGACAAGTGTACATCTTCTCACCAGGCCTAGAGCTGAATTGATAATCTTCCCATATGGTAATGAATGCAGTACAGTTCATTCAAAGATGAAGACATAAAGAGCGTAAGACAAGTGTACATCTTCTCACCAGGCCTAGAGCAGGCTTCCCATATGGTAATGAATGCAGTACAGTTCCTTCAAAGATGAAGACATAAAGAGCGTAAGACAAGTAATCTTCTCACCAGGCCTAGAGCTGAATTGTAATCTTCCCATATGGTAATGAATGCAGTACAGTTCATTCAAAGATGAAGACATAAAGAGCGTAAGACAAGTGTACATCTTCTCACCAGGCCTAGAGCTGAATTGATAATCTTCCATATGGTAATGAATGCAGTACAGTTCCTTCAAAGATGAAGACATAAAGAGCGTAAGACAAGTGTACATCTTCTCACCAGCCTAGAGCTGAATTGATAATCTTCCCATATGGTAATGAATGCAGTACAGTTCCTTCAAAGATGAAGACATAAAGAGCGTAAGACAAGTGTACATCTTCTCACCAGGCCTAGAGCTGAATTGATAATCTTCCCATATGGTAATGAATGCAGTACAGTTCCTTCAAAGATGAAGACATAAAAGAGCGTAAGACAAGTGTACATCTTCTCACCAGACCTAGAGCTGAATTGATAATCTTCCCATATGGTAATGAATGCAGTACAGTTCCTTCAAGATGAAGACATAAAGAGCGTAAGACAAGTGTACATCTTCTCACCAGACCTAGAGCTGAATTGATAATCTTCCCATATGGTAATGAATGCAGTACAGTTCCTTCAAAGATGAAGACATAAAGAGCGTAAGACAAGTGTACATCTTCTCCTGGGCCTAGAGAGCTGAATTGATAATCTTCCCATATGGTAATGATTAATGCAGTACAGTTCATTCAAAGATGAAGACATAAAATATGGTAGCGTAAGACAAGTGTACATCTTCTCACCAGGCCTAGAGCTGAATTGATAATCTTCCCATATGGTAATGAATGCAGTACAGTTCCTTCAAAGATGAAGACATAAAGAGCGTAAGACAAGTGTACATCTTCTCACCAGGCCTAGAGCTGAATTGATAATCTTCCCATATGGTAATGAATGCAGTACAGTTCCTTCAAAGATGAAGACATAAAGAGCGTAAGACAAGTGTACATCTTCTCACCAGGCCTAGAGCTGAATTGATAATCTTCCCATATGGTAATGAATGCAGTACAGTTCCTTCAAAGATGAAGACATAAAGAGCGTAAGACAAGTGTACATCTTCTCACCAGACCTAGAGCTGAATTGATAATCTTCCCATATGGTAATGAATGCAGTACAGTTCCTTCAAAGATGAAGACATAAAGAGCGTAAGACAAGTGTACATCTTCTCACCAGGCCTAGAGCTGAATTGATAATCTTCCCATATGGTAATGAATGCAGTACAGTTCCTTCAAAGATGAAGACATAAAGAGCGTAAGACAAGTGTACATCTTCTCACCAGGCCTAGAGCTGAATTGATAATCTTCCCATATGGTAATGAATGAATTCCTTCAAAAGATGAAGACATAAAGAGCGTAAGACAAGTCCATCTTCTCTCACCAGGCCTAGGCTGGTAATCTTCCCATATGGTAATGAATGCAGTACAGTTCCTTCAAAGATGAAGACATAAAGAGCGTAAGACAAGTGTCTCTTCTCAAACCTAGAGCTGAATTGATAATCTTCCCATATGGTAATGAATGCAGTACGTTCCTTCAAAGATGAAGACATAAAGAGCGTAAAGACAAGTATCTTCTCACCAGGCCTAGAGCTGAATTGATAATCTTCCCATATGGTAATGAATGCAGTACAGTTCCTTCAAAGATGAAGACATAAAGAGCGTAAGACAAGTGTACATCTTCTCACCAGGCCTAGAGCTGAATTGATAATCTTCCCATATGGTAATGAATGCAGTACAGTTCGTTCAAAGATGAAGACATAAAGAGCGTAAGACAAGTGTACATCTTCTCACCAGGCCTAGAGCTGAATTGAAGACATGATAAATCAAGTGTAATCTTCTCCCAAAGATATGGTAATGAATGCAGGCAGTTCTTCCCTTATGGTAATGAATGCAAAGTTCCTTCAAAGATGAAGACATAAAGAGCGTAAGACAAGTGTACATCTTCTCACCAGACCTTCCCTTAGAATGCTGAATTGATAATCTTTCTCACCATATGGTAATGAATGCAGTACAGTTCCTTCAAAGATGAAGACATAAAAGAGCGTAAGACAAGTGTACATCTTCTCACCAGACCTAGAGCTGAATTGATAATCTTCCCATATGGTAATGAATTCAGTACAGTTCCTTCAAAGATGAAGACATAAGAGCGTAAGACAAGTGTACATCTTCTCACACCAGGCCTAGAGCTGAATTGATAATCTTCCCATATGGTAATGAATGCAGTACAGTTCCTTCAAAGATGAAGACATAAAGAGCGTAAGACAAATGTACATCTTCTCACCAGGCCTAGAGCTGAATTGATAATCTTCCCATATGGTAATGAATGCAGTACAGTTCCTTCAAATGATAAAGACATAAACCAGCCTAGTGAAGACAAGTGTACATTCTTCTCATAAAAGAGCCAGGCCTAGAGCTGAATTGATAATCTTCCCATATGGTAATGAATGCAGTACAGTTCCTTCAAAGATGAAGACATAAAGAGCGTAAGACAAGTGTACATCTTCTCACCAGACCTAGAGCTGAATTGATAATCTTCCCATATGGTAATGAATGCAGTACAGTTCCTTCAAAGATGAAGACATGAGCGTGAGACATAACCGGGCCTAGAGCTGAATTGATAATCTTCCCCTATGGTAATGAATGCAGTACAGTTCAGTGAAGACATAAAGATAAGAACAAGTTCTTCTCACCAGGCCTAGAGCTGAATTGATTGAATAATCTTCCCATATGGTAATAATCTTCCCATATGAATGAATGTACAGTTCCTTCAAAGATGAAGACATAAAGAGCGTAAGACAAGTGTACATCTTCTCACCAGGCCTAGAGCTGAATTGATAATCTTCCCATATGGTAATGAATGCAGTACAGTTCCTTCAAAGATGAAGACATAAAGAGCGTAAAGACAAGTGTACATCTTCTCACCAGGCCTAGAGCTGAATTGATAATCTTCCCATATGGTAATGAATGCAGTACAGTTCCTTCAAAGATGAAGACATAAAGAGCGTAAGACACAGTGTACATCTTCTCACCAGGCCTAGAGCTGAATTGATAATCTTCCCATAATGAATGCAGTACAGTTCCTTCAAAGATGAAGACATAAAAAAGAGCGTAAGACAAGTGTACATCTTCTCACCAGGCCTAGAGCTGAATTGATAATCTTCCCACCTAGAGCTATTGATAATCTTAATGGTAATGAATGCAGTACAGTTCCTTCAAAGATGAAGACATAAAGAGCGTAAGACAAGTGTACATCTTCTCACCAGACCTAGAGCTGAATTGATAATCTTCCCATATGGTAAAGAATTCAGTACAGTTCCTTCAAAGATGAAGACATAAAGAGCGTAAGACAAGTGTACATCTTCTCACCAGGCCTAGAGCTGAATTGATAATCTTCCCATATGGTAATGAATGCAGTACAGTTCCTTCAAAGATGAAGACATAAAGAGCGTAAGACAAGTGTACATCTTCTCACCAGGCCTAGAGCTGAATTGATAATCTTCCCATATGGTAATGAATGATGAAGACATAAAGAGCGTAAGACAAGTTCCTTCAAAAGATGAATTGACATAAATGAATGCAGTACAGTTCCTTCCAAACATAAAGAGCGTAAGACAAGTACATCTTCTCACCAGGCCTAGAGCTGAATTGATAATCTTCCCATATGGTAATGAATGCAGTACAGTTCCTTCAAAGATGAAGACATAAAAGAGCGTAAGACAAGTGTACATCTTCTCACCAGACCTAGAGCTGAATTGATAATCTTCCCATATGGTAATGAATGCAGTACAGTTCCTTCAAAGATGAAGACATAAAGAGCGTAAGACAAGTGTACATCTTCTCACCAGACCTAGAGCTGAATTGATAATCTTCCCATATGGTAATGAATACAGTACAGTTCCTTCAAAGATGAAGACATAAAGAGCGTAAGACAAGGTACATCTTCTCACCAGACCTAGAGCTGAATTGATAATCTTCCCATATGGTAATGAATGCAGTACAGTTCCTTCAAAGATGAAGACATAAAAGAGCGTAAGACAAGTGTACATCTTCTCACCAGACCTAGAGCTGAATTGATAATCTTCCCATATGGTAATGAATGCAGTACAGTTCATTTCAAAGATGAAGACATAAAAAGAGCGTAAAGACAAGTACATCTTCTCACCAGACCTAGAGCTGAATTGATAATCTTCCCATATGGTAATGAATGCAGTACAGTTCCTTCAAAAGATGAAGACATAAAGAGCGTAAAGACAAGTGTACATCTTCTCACCAGGCCTAGAGCTGAATTGATAATCTTCCCATATGGTAATGAATGCAGTACAGTTCCTTCAAAGATGAAGACATAAAGAGCGTAAGACAAGTGTACATCTTCTCACCAGGCCTAGAGCTGAATTGATAATCTTCCATATGGTAATGAATGCAGTACCGTTCCTTCAAAGATGAAGACATAAAAGAGCGTAAGACAAGTGTACATCTTCTCACCAGACCTAGAGCTGAATTGATAATCTTCCCATATGGTAATGAATGCAGTACAGTTCCTTCAAAGATGAAGACATAAAGAGCGTAAGACAAGTGTACATCTTCTCACCAGACCTAGAGCTGAATTGATAATCTTCCCATATGGTAATGAAAAAGATGAAGACAGTAAAGTTCCTTCTCCACCAGAAAGATGAAGACATAAAAAGAGCGTACAGTTCCTTCAAAGATGAAGACATCTTCTCTTCTCACCAGGCCTAGAGCTGAATTGATAATCTTCCCATATGGTAATGAATGCAGTACAGTTCCTTCAAAGATGAAGACATAAAGAGCGTAAGACAAGTGTACATCTTCTCCCACCAGACCTAGAGCTGAATTGATAATCTTCCCATATGGTAATGAATGCAGTACAGTTCCTTCAAAGATGAAGACATAAAGAGCGTAAGACAAGTGTACATCTTCTCACCAGACCTAGAGCTGAATTGATAATCTTCCCATATGGTAATGAATGCAGTACAGTTCCTTCAAAGATGAAGACATAAAGAGCGTAAGACAAGTGTACATCTTCTCACCAGGCCTAGAGCTGAATTGATAATCTTCCCATATGGTAATGAATGCAGTACAGTTCCTTCAAAAGTTAAAGAGCGTAAGACAAGTTCAAAGATGAATTGATAATCTTCCCATAAATAGAATTCAGTACAGTTCCTTCAAAGATGAAGACATAAAGAGCGTAAGACAAGTGTACATCTTCTCACCAGACCTAGAGCTGAATTGATAATCTTCCCATATGGTAATGAATGCAGTACAGTTCCTTCAAAGATGAAGACATAAAGAGCGTAAAGACAAGTGTACATCTTCTCACCAGGCCTAGAGCTGAATTGATAATCTTCCCATATGGTAATGAATGCAGTACAGTTCCTTCAAAGATGAAGACATAAAGAGCGTAAGACAAGTGTACATCTTCTCACCAGACCTAGAGCTGAATTGATAATCTTCCCATATGGTAATGAATGCAGTACAGTTCCTTCAAAGATGAAGACATAAAGAGCGTAAGACAAGTGTGTACATCTTCTTCAAAGATGAAGACATAAAAGAGCCAGAGTATACCTAGACCTAGCTGAATTGATAATCTTCCCATATGGTAATGAATGCAGTACAGTTCCTTCAAAGATGAAGACATAAAGAGCGTAAGACAAGTGTACATCTTCTCACCAGACCTAGAGCTGAATTGATAATCTTCCCATATGGTAATGAATGCAGTACAGTTCCTTCAAAGATGAAGACATAAAGAGCGTAAAGACAAGTGTACATCTTCTCACCAGACCTAGAGCTGAATTGATAATCTTCCCATATGGTAATGAATGCAGTACAGTTCCTTCAAAGATGAAGCATAAAGAGCGTAAGACAAGGTGTACATCTTCTCACCAGACCTAGAGCTGAATTGATAATCTTCCCATATGGTAATGAATGCAGTACAGTTCCTTCAAAAGATGAAGACATAAAGAGCGTAAGACAAGTGTCTACATCTTCTCCTGCCAGACCTAGAGCTGAATTGATAATCTTCCCATATGGTAATGAATGCAGTACAGTTCCTTCAAAGATGAAGATAAAAAAGCGTAAGACAAGTGTACATCTTCTCACCAGACCTAGAGCTGAATTGATAATCTTCCCATATGGTAATGAATGCAGTACAGTTCCTTCAAAAAAGATGAAGACATAAAGAATGCGTAAGACAAGTGTACATCTTCTCACCAGGCCTAGAGCTGAATTGATAATCTTCCCATATGGTAATGAATGCAGTACAGTTCCTTCAAAGATGAAGACATAAAGAGCGTAAGACAAGTGTGTACATCTTCTCACCACAGGCCTAGAGCTGAATTGATAATCTTCCCATATGGTAATGAATGCAGTACAGTTCCTTCAAAGATGAAGACATAAAGAGCGTAAGACAAGTGTACATCTTCTCCTCACCAGGCCTAGAGCTGAATTGATAATCTTCCATATGGTAATGAATGCAGTACAGTTCCTTCAAAGATGAAGACATAAAGAGCGTAAGACAAGTGTGCATCTTCTCACCAGACCTAGAGCTGAATTGATAATCTTCCCATATGGTAATGAATGCAGTACAGTTCCTTCAAAGATGAAGACATAAAAGAGCGTAAGACAAGTAAGATCTTCTCACCAGGCCTGTGAGGAGCTGAATTGATAATCTTCCCATATGGTAATGAATGCACAGTTCCTTCAAAGATGAAGACATAAAGAGCGTAAAGACAATTGTACATCTTCTCACCAGGCCTAGAGCTGAATTGATAATCTTCCCATATGGTAATGAATACAGTACCAGTTCATGCAAATGAATGCAGTACAGTTCATTCAAAAGATGAAGACATAAATGAATGAGCGTAAAACAAAAGTGTACATCTTCTCACCAGACCTAGAGCTGAATTGATAATCTTCCCATATGGTAATGAATGCAGTACAGTTCCTTCAAAGATGAAGACATAAAGAGCGTAAGACAAGTGTACATCTTCTCCCAGACCTAGAGCTAGAATAATCTTCCCCATATGGTAAAATCTACAGTTCTTCAAAGATGGAAGACATAAAGAGCGTAAGATGTACATCTTCACCCAGGCCTAGAGCTGAATTGATAATCTTCCCATATGGTAATGAATGCAGTACAGTTCCTTCAAAGATGAAGACATAAAGAGCGTAAGACAAGTGTACATCTTCTCACAGACCAGACCTAGAGCTGAATTGATAATCTTCCATATGGTAAAGAATGCAGTACAGTTCCTTCAAAGATGAAGACATAAAGAGCGTAAGACAAGTGTACATCTTCTCACCAGGCCTAGAGCTGAATTGATAATCTTCCCATATGGTAATGAATGCAGTACAGTTCCTTCAAAGATGAAGACATAAAGAGCGTAAGACAAGCTTCTCACCAGGCCTAGAGTTGACAAGGTAATGAATACATCTTCTCATAAGAGCGTAAGACAAGGCCTTCTCTCACCAGACCTAGAGCTGAATTGATAATCTTCCCATATGGTAATGAATGCAGTACAGTTCCTTCAAAGATGAAGACATAAAGAGCGTAAGACAAGTGTACATCTTCTCACCAGGCCTAGAGCTGAATTGATAATCTTCCCATATGGTAATGAATGCAGTACAGTTCCTTCAAAGATGAAGACATAAAGAGCGTAAGACAAGTGTACATCTTCTCACCAGACAATTGATAATCTTCCCATATGGTAATGAATGCATCTTCTCAAAGATGAAGACCAAGGCCTTCTCACCAGGCCTAGAGTTGAATTGATAATCTTCCCATATGGTAATGAATGCAGTACAGTTCCTTCAAAGATGAAGACATAAAGAGCGTAAGACAAGTGTACATCTTCTCACCAGACCTAGAGCTGAATTGATAATCTTCCCATATGGTAAAGAATTCAGTACAGTTCCTTCAAAGATGAAGACATAAAGAGCGTAAGACAAGTGTACATCTTCTCACCAGGCCTAGAGCTGAATTGATAATCTTCCCATATGAATGTAATTCCTTCAAAGATGAATGAGCGTACAGTTCCTTCAAATGAATAGATGAAGACATAAGCGTAATGCCCAACAAAAGATGTACATCTTCTCCCTTCTCACCAGACCTAGAGCTGAATTGATAATCTTCCCATATGGTAATTCCTTCAATGAAGTAAAGAGCGTAAGTTCATTCAAAGGGGCTAGAGCTGAATTGATAATCATAAAATGCAGCGTAAGACATAAAGACAAAGACAAGTGTACATCTTCTCACCAGACCTAGAGCTGAATTGATAATCTTCCCATATGGTAATGAATGCAGTAAGACAAGTTCTTTCAAGGCCTAGATGAAGACATAAATGAATGCGTAAGTTCAAAGATGAAGACATAAGAGCATCTTCTCACCAGACCTAGAGCTGAATTGATAATCTTCCCATATGGTAATGAATGCAGTACAGTTCCTTCAAAGATGAAGACATAAAGAGCGTAAAGACAAGTGTACATCTTCTCACCAGACCTAGAGCTGAATTGATAATCTTCCCATATGGTAATGAATGCAGTACAGTTCCTTCAAAAGATGAAGACATAAAGAGCGTAAGACAAGTGTACATCTTCTCACCAGACCTAGAGTTGAATTGATAATCTTCCCATATGGTAATGAATTCAGTACAGTTCCTTCTAAAGATGAAGACATAAAGAGCGTAAGACAAGGTACATCTTCTCACCAGACCTAGAGCTGAATTGATAATCTTCCCATATGGTAATGAATTCAGTACAGTTCCTTCAAAGATGAAGACATAAAGAGCGTAAGACAAGTGTACATCTTCTCACCAGACCTAGAATTGCTGAATTGATAATCTTCCCATATGGTAATGAATGCAGTACAGTTCCCCTTAGAATGAAGACATTCCTTCAAAAGAGAAACATAAGGCGTAAGACAAGTGTACATCTTCTCACCAGACCTAGAGCTGAATTGATAATCTTCCCATATGGTAATGAATGCAGTACAGTTCCTTCAAAGATGAAGACATAAAGAGCGTAAGACAAGGTACATCTTCTCACCAGGCCTAGAGCTGAATTGATAATCTTCCCATATGGTAATGAATGCAGTACAGTTCCTTCAAAGATGAAGACATAAAGAGCGTAAGACAAGTGTACATCTTCTCACCAGACCTAGAGCTGAATTGATAATCTTCCCATATGGGCGTAAATGAATTACAGTTCCTTCAAAGATGAAGGCATAAAGAGCGTCAAGTGTACATCTTCTCACCAGACCTATGAATTGATAATCTTCCCATATGGTAATGAATGCAGTACAGTTCCTTCAAAGATGAAGACATAAAGAGCGTAAGACAAGTGTACATCTTCTCACCAGGCCTAGAGCTGAATTGATAATCTTCCCATATGGTAATGAATTCAGTACAGTTCCTTCAAAGATGAAAACATAAAGAGCGTAAGACAAGTGTACATCTTCTCACCAGACCTAGAGCTGAATTGATAATCTTCCCATATGGTAATGAATGCAGTACAGTTCCTTCAAAGATGAAGACATAAAGAGCAAGTAAGACAAGTGAATACATCTTCCCATATGGTAATGAATGGCACAGTTCCTTCAAAAGATGAAGACATAAAGAGCTGACAAGTTGATAATCTTCCCATATGGTAATGAATGCAGTACAGTTCCTTCAAAGATGAAGACATAAAGAGCGTAAAGACGTAAAGACAGAGCTGAATTGATAATCTTCCCATATGGTAATGAATGCAGTACATCTTCTCACCAGACCTAGATCTTCTCCTCAGCTAGAATGAATTGATAATCTTCCCATATGGTAATGAATGCAGTACAGTTCCTTCAAAGATGAAGACATAAAGAGCGTAAGACAAGTGTACATCTTCTCACCAGACCTAGAGCTGAATTGATAATCTTCCCATATGGTAATGAATTAGGTACAGTTCCTTCAAAAGATGAAGACATAAAGAGCGTAAGACAAGTGTACATCTTCTCACCAGACCTAGAGCTGAATTGATAATCTTCCCATATGGTAATGAATGCAGTACAGTTCTTCAAAGATGAAGACATAAAGAGCGTAAGACAAGTGTACATCTTCTCACACCAGACCTAGAGCTGAATTGGTAAAGAATCTTCCCAAAGATGAAGACATAAAGAGCAAGACAAGTGGTAAGCTGAATTGGATAATCTTCCATATGGTAAATGAATTCAGTTCCTTCAAAGATGAAGACATAAAGAGCGTAAGACAAGTGTACATCTTCTCACCCAGACCTAGAGTTGAATTGATAATCTTCCCATATGGTAATGAATGCAGTACAGTTTCCTTCAAAGATGAAGACATAAAGAGCGTAAGACAAGTGTACATCTTCTCACCAGACCTAGAGCTGAATTGATAATCTTCCATATGGTAATGAATGCAGTACAGTTCCTTCAAAGATGAAGACATAAAGAGCGTAAGACAAGTGTACATCTTCTCACCAGACCTAGAGCTGAATTGATAATCTTCCCATATGGTAATGAATGCAGTACAGTTCCTTCAAAGATGAAGACATAAAAAGAGCGTAAGACAAGTGTACATCTTCTCACCAGACCTAGAGCTGAATTGATAATCTTCCCATATGGTAATGAATACCAGTACAGTTCCTTCAAAGATGAAAACATAAAGAGCGTAAGACAAGTGTACATCTTCTCACCAGACCTAGAGCTGAATTGATAATCTTCCCATATGGTAATGAATTCAGGTACAGTTCTTCAAGATGAAGACATAAAGAGCGTAAAGACAAGTGTACATCTTCTCACCAGACCTAGAGCTGAATTGATAATCTTCCAAAAGATGATGGTAATGAATTCAGTACAGTTCCTTCAAAAGATGATAAACATAAAGAGCGTAAGACAAGTGTACATCTTCTCCACCAGACCTAGAGCTGAATTGATAATCTTCCCATATGGTAATGAATGCAATTGTACAGTTCCTTCAAAGATGAAAACATAAAGAGCGTAAGACAAGTGTACATCTTCTCACCAGACCTAGAGCTGAATTGATAATCTTCCCATATGGTACGAATGAAGCAGTACAGTTCATTCAAAGATGAAGACATAAAGAGCGTAAGACAAGTGCGTAAGACAGAGTGTATCTTCTCACCAGACCTAGAGCTGAATTGATAATCTTCCCATATGGTAATGAATGCGGTAAGGTTCCTTCAAAGATGAAGACATAAGAGCGTAAGACAAGTGTACATCTTCTCACCAGGCCTAGAGCTGAATTGATAATCTTCCCATATGGTAATGAATGTAATGTTCCTTCAATGAAAACATAAAGTAAGACAGTTCATTTCAAACCTGGAGCTGAAGACATAAATACAGAGCGATAAAGACAACAAAGCATTAAGACATGTACATCTTCTCACCAGACCTAGAGCTGAATTGATAATCTTCCCATATGGTAATGAATGCAGTAGAGTTCCTTCAAAGATGAAGACATAAAGAGCGTAAGACAAGTGTACATCTTCTCACAGACCTAGAGCTGAATTGATAATCTTCCCATATGGTAAATTCAGTAATTCCTTCAAGATGAAACATAAAGAGATAAGACAGTTCTTCTCATCAAAGATGAATTGATAATCTTCCATAAAAATGAATGCAGTACAGTTCATTCAAAGATGAAGACAAAAGAGCGTAAGACAAGTGTACATCTTCTCACCAGACCTAGAGCTGAATTGATAATGCTGGTAATTGAAGTAATCTAAAGAGCGTCCCTTCTCTCATATGGTAATGAATGCAGTACAGTTCCTTCCAAAGGTGAAAACATAAATAGCGTAAGACAAATTGTACATCTTCTCACCAGACCTAGAGCTGAATTGATAATCTTCCATATGGTAAATGAATTCAGCAAGTTCCTTCAAAAGATGAAGACATAAAGAGGTAGACAAGTGTACATCTTCTCAAGACCTAGAGCTGAATTGACAATCTTCCCATATGGTAATGAATACGAGTACAGTTCCTTCAAAGATGAAAACATAAAGAGAGCGTAAGACAAGTGTACATCTTCTCACCAGACCTAGAGCTGAATTGATAATCTTCCCATATGGTAATGAATGCTTCAAAGATAAAAACAGTTCCTTCAAACCTAGATGAATTGACTTCCCATAAATGAATGCAGCAGTTCCTTCCAAAGATGAAGACATAAAGAAAGACAAGTGTACATCTTCTCACCAGACCTAGAGCTGAATTGACGAATCTTCCCATATGGTAATGAATTCAGTACAGTTCCTTCAAGGTGAAAACATAAAGATGTAAAACAAGTGTACATCTTCTCACCAGACCTAGAGCTGAATTGATAATCTTCCCATATGGTAATGAATTCAGTACAGTTCCTTCAAAGATGAAGACATAAAGAGCGTAAGACAAGTGTACATCTTCTCACCAGACCTAGAGCTGAATTGATAATCTTCCCATATGGTAATGAGTTCTTCATTGACAATTCTTTCCACCAAAATTGATGAATGAATTCAGTACAGTTCATTCAAGAAAACATAAAGTAAACACAAGTGTACATCTTCTCTCACCAGACCCTGAGCTGAATTGATAATCTTCCCATATGGTAATGAATGCAGTACAGTTCCTTCAAAGATGAAAACATAAAGAGCGTAAAGACAAGTGTACATCTTCTCACCAGACCTAGAGCTGAATTGATAATCTTCCCATATGGTAATGAATGAAGTACAGTTCCTTCAAAGATGAAGACATAAAGAGCGTAAGACAAGTGTACATCTTCTCACCAGACCTAGAGCTGAATTGATAAATCTTCCCATATGGTAATGAATTCAGTGTTCCTTCAAAGATGAAGACATAAAGAGCGTAAGACAAGTGTACATCTTCTCACCAGACCTAGAGCTAGCTGAATTGATATGGTATCTTTCCCATGAAAACATAAAGAGCGTAACAAGTGTACATCTTCTCACCAGACCTAGAGCTGAATCCTTCTTCCCATATGGTAATGAATACAAGACATAAAGATGAAACGTAAGACAAGTGTACATCTTCTCACCAGACTAGAGCTGAATTGATAATCTTCCCATATGGTAATGAATGCAGTAGAGTTCCTTCAAAGATGAAAACATAAAGAGCGTAAGACAAGTGTACATCTTCTCACCAGACCTAGAGAGCTGAATTGATAATCTTCCCATATGGTAATGAATGCAGTACAGTTCCTTCAAAGATGAAGACATAAAAGAGCGTAAGACAAGTGCATCTTCTCACCAGACCTAGAGCTGAATTGATAATCTTCCCATATGGTAATGAATGCAGAGTTCCCTTCAAAGATGAAGACATAAAGAGCGTAAGACAAGTGTACATCTTCTCACCAGACCTAGACTGAATTGATAATCTTCCCATATGGTAATAGATACCAGTTCCTTCAGTTCCTTCAAAGATGAAATTCGACACATAAGAATGCGTAAGACAAAGTGTACATCTTCTCACCAGACCTAGAGCTGAATTGATAATCTTCCCATATGGTAATGAATGCAGTACAGTTCCTTCAAAGATGAAGACATAAAGAGCGTAAGACAAGTGTACATCTTCTCACCAGACCTAGAGCTGAATTGATAATCTTCCCATGGTAATGAATGCAGTACAGTTCCTTCAAAGATGAAGACATAAAATAGCGTAAGACAAGTGTACATCTTCTCACCAGACCTAAGAATTGATAATCTTCCCATATGGTAATGAATGCAGTACAGTTCCTTCAAAGATGAAGACATAAAGAGCGAAGACAAGTACCTTCTCACCAGACCTAGAGCTGAATTGATAATCTTCCCATATGGTAATGAATGCCAGTACAGTTCATTCAAAGATGAAGACATAAGAGCGTAAGACAAGTGTGTGCATCTTCTCACCAGACCTGAGCTGAATTGACAATCTTCCCCCGTTCATGGTTCCTTCAAAAGATGAAAACATAGAGCGTAAGTTCATCTTCAAACCTAGATGAAGACATAAATGAATGCAGTACAGTTCCTTCCAAAGACATAAAGTGACAAGATTACATCTTCTCACCAGACCTAGAGCTGAATTGATAATCTTCCCATATGGTAATAATGCAGTACAGTTCCTTCAAAGATGAAGACATAAAGAGCGTAAGACAAGTGTACATCTTCTCACCAGACCTAGGTTTTGATAATCTTCCCATATGGTAATGAATTCAAGTACAGTTCTTCAAAGATGAAAACATAAAGAGCGTAAACAAGTGTACATCTTCTCCTGCCAGACCTAGAGCTGAATTGATAATCTTCCCATATGGTAATGAATTCAGTACAGTTCCTTCAAAGGTGAAACATAAAGAGCGTAAGACAAGTGTACATCTTCTCACCAGACCTAGAGCTGAATTGATAATCTTTCCTTCATATGAAGGTTCATAAAGATGAAGACATGCGTAAGACAAGTCTTCTCACCAGTTCAATCTTCCCATATGGTAATGAATTCAGTACAGGTTCCTTCAAAAGATGAAAAACATAAAGAGGACAAGTAATCTTCTCACCAGACCTAGAGCTGAATTGATACATCTTCTCCAGTTCTTCAAAAGACCTAAAGGCTAAATTGATAATCTTCTCCCAGACCTAGGTAATTGATAATCTTCCATATGGTAATGAATCAGTACAGTTCCTTCAAAGATGAAGACATAAGAGCGTAAAGACAAGTGTATCTTCTCACCAGACCTAGAGCTGAATTGATAATCTTCCATATGGTAATGAATGCAGTAGAGTTCCTTCAAAGATGAAGACATAAAGAGCGTAAGACAAGTGTACATCTTCTCCACCAGACCTAGAGCTGAATTGATAATCTTCCCATATGGTAATGAATTTAGCCCAGTTCCTTCAAAGATGAAGACATAAAGAATAAAGACAAAAGGTATGTACAGTTCCCTAGAGCTTCAATCTTCCCATATGAATGAATGCAGGAGACATAAAAGATGAAAACATAAAGAGCAAAGACAAGTACATCTTCTCACCAGACCTAGAGCTGAATTGATAATCTTCCCATATGGTAATGAATGCAGTACAGTTCCTTCAAAGATGAAGACATAAAAAGAGCGTAAGACAAGTGTACATCTTCTCACCAGACCTAGAGCTGAATTGATAATCTTCCCATATGGTAATGAATGCAGTACAGTTCCTTCAAAAAGATGAAGACATAAATTCAGCGTAAAGACAAGCGTAAGACAAGTATCTTCTCACCAGACCTAGAGCTGAATTGACAATCTTCCATATGGTAATGAATCTTTCCAAAGATGAAGACATAAAGAGCGTGAACAAGTGTACATCTTCTCACCAGACCTAGAGCTGAAGTTAATCTTCAATGGTAATGAATGCAAGGGAGCACAAAGATGAAGACAGAGCGTAAGACAAGTGTACATCTTCTCACCAGACCTAGAGCTGAATTGATAATCTTCCCATATGGTAATGAATTCAGTACAGTTCCTTCAAAGATGAAGACATAAAGAGCGTAAAGACAAAATCTTCTCACCAGACCTGGAAATTGATAATCTTCCATATGGTAATGAATTCAGTACAGTTCCTTCAAAGATGAAAACATAAAGAAAACCAGACCTAGAGCTGAATTGATAATCTTCCCATATGGTAATGAATTCAGTACAGTTCCTTCAAAGATGAAACATAAAAAAAGACAAGTGTACATCTTCTCACCAGACCTAGAGCTGAATTGACAATCTTCCCATATGGTAATGAATTCCCTTCAAAGATAAAACATAAAAGAGCGTAAGACAAAATTAATCTTCCCAGACCTAGAGCTGAATTGATAATCTTCCCATATGGTAATGCAGTACATACAAGTTTCCTTCAAAAACCTAGAGCTGAAAACATAAAAGAGTTCGTAAGACAAGTGTACATCTTCTCACCAGACCTAGAGAGCTGAATTGATAATCTTCCCATATGGTAATGAATGCAGTACAAAGAGGTTCCTTCAAAGATGAAGACATAAGAGCGTAAGACAAGTGTGTACATCTTCTCCACCAGACCTAGAGCTGAATTGATAATCTTCCCATATGAAATCTTTCCTTCAAAGATGGTAATGAATCTTCACCAGACCTAGAGCAATTGATAATCTTCCCATATGGTGAAAGTACAGTTCCTTCAAAGAAAGACATAAAGAGCGTAAGACAAGTGTACATCTTCTCCATATGGTAATGAATGCCAGACCTAGAGCTGAATTGATAATCTTCCCATATGGTAATGAATGCAGTAGAGTTCCTTCAAGATGAAGACAAAGAGCGTAAGACAAGTGTACAAAACCTAGAGCTGAAATCTTCCCATATGGTACATAAAAGACATAAAAGAGCGTAAGACAAGTGTACATCTTCTCCCCCACCAGACCTAGAGCTGAATTGATAATCTTCCCATATGGTAATGAATTCAGTACAGTTCCTTCAAAGATGAAGACATAAAGAGCGTAAGACAAAGTAAAGACCTAGAGCTAGTTGACAATCTTCCCATATGGTAATGAATTCAGTACTTCTAAAGAGCAAGACAAGACCTTCTCACCAGACCTAGAGAGCTGAATTGATAATCTTCCCATGGTATATGGTAATTCGGCATTCAGTAAAGAGCGTAAGACAAGTTCCTTCTCCACCAGACCTAAAGATAAAATGGTAATGAATGCATAAAGATGAAGACATAAAGACAAGATGTACATCTTCTCACCAGACCTAGAGCTGAATTGATAATCTTGCCATATGGTAATGAATGCAGTACAGTTCCTTCAAAGATGAAGACATAAAGAGCGTAAGACAAGTGTACATCTTCTCACCAGACCTAGAAGCTGAATTGATAATCTTGGTAATGAATGGTAATGAATGCATAAAGAGCGTAAAGACAAGTTCCTTCAAAGATAGAGCTGAAATTGACATAAATGAATTCGTAAGACAAGGTGAAAACATAAAGAGCGTAAGACATCTTCTTCTCACCAGACCTAGAGCTGAATTGATAATCTTCCCATATGGTAATGAATGCAGTAAAGAGCGTGAGACAATTCCTTCTCAAGACCTGAGCTGAATTGACATAAATGAGCGTAAAATAAAGATGAAATGAGGCACATCTTCTCACCAGACCTAGAGCTGAATTGATAATCTTCCATATGGTAAATAATCTTTCCTTCAAAAGATGAAAACATAAAGAGCGTAAGACAAGATTACATTCTTCTCACCAGACCTAGAGCTGAATTGTTCCTTCAAAAAAGATGAAGACATAAAGAGCGTAAAAAGTGTAATTAATGAGTGCATCTTCTCACCAGACCTAGAGCTGAATTGATAATCTTCCCATATGGTAATGAATGCAGTACAGTTCCTTCAAAGATGAAGACCATAAAGAGCGTAAGACAAGTGTACATCTTCTCACCAGACCTAGAGCTGAATTGATAATCTTGTCATATGGTAATGAATGCAGTACAGTTCCTTCAAAGATGAAGACATAAAGAGCGTAAGACAAGTGTACATCTTCTCACCAGACCTAGAGCTGAATTGATAATCTTCCCATGGTAATGAATGCCAGTAATTTCCTTCTAAAGATGAAACATAAAGAGCGTAAGACAAGTTCCTTCAAAGATGAATTGACATAAATGAATGCAATACAGTTCCTTCAAAAGACATAAGAGTGTGTACATCTTCTCACCAGACCTAGAGCGAATTGCTGGTGTAATAAATCTTCCATATGAAGACATAATAAGACAAGTGACATTCACCAGACCTAGAGCAGTTCCTTCAAAGTATGAAGACATAAACATAAAGAGTAAAGACAAATGTACATCTTCTCACCAGACCTAGAGCTGAATTGATAATCTTCCCATATGGTAATGAATGCAGTACAGTTCCTTCAAAGATGAAGACATAAAGAGCGTAAGACAAGTGTACATCTTCTCCCGCAGACCTAGAGCTGAATTGATAATCTTCCCATATGGTAATGAATTCAGTACAGTTCCTTCAAATGAAGAAGACATAAAGAGTGTAAAGACAAGAAGTGTACATCTTCTCCCAGACCTGAGCTGAATTGATAATCTTCCCATATGAATGCTGAAGTTCCTTCAAAGATGAATCTTAAAGAGCGTAAGACAAGGTGCATCTTCTCACCAGACCTAGAGTAATTGAATCCATATGGTAATGAATGCAGTTTCCTTCAAAGATGAAGACATAAAGAGCGTAAGACAAGTGTACATCTTCTCACCAGACCTAGAGCTGAATTGAATGAAATCTTCCCATATGGTAATGAATGCAGTACAGTTCCTTCAAAGATGAAGACATAAAAAAAGAGCGTAAGACAAGTGTACATCTTCTCACCAGACCTAGAGCTGAATTGATAATCTTCCCATATGGTAATGAATGCAGTAAGTTCCTTCAAAGATGAAGACATAAAAAGAGCGTAAGACAAGTGTACATCTTCTCACCAGACCTAGAGCTGAATTGATAATCTTCCCCATATGGTAATGAATGCAGTACAGTTCCTTCAAAGATGAAGACATAAAAGAGCGTAAGACAAATTAATGCATCTTCTCACCAGACCTAGAGCTGAATTGATAATCTTCCCATATGGTAATGAATTCCTTCCAAAGATGAAGACACGTAAGTTCATCTTCAAACCTAGATGAAGACATAAAATGAATGCAGTAGATTTCCTTCAAAGATGAAAACATAAAAGAGCGTAAGACAGAAGGTACATCTTCTCACCAGACCTAGAGCTGAATTGATAATCTTCCCATATAGTAATGAATGCAGTACCAGTTCCTTCAAAGATGAAGACATAAAGAGCGTAAAGACAAGTGTACATCTTCTCACCAGACCCTAGAGCTGAATTGATAATCTTCCCATATGGTAATGAATGCAGTACAGTTCCTTCAAAGATGAAAACATAAGAGCGTAAAGACAAGTGTACATCTTCTCCACCAGACCTAGAGCTGAATTGATAATCTTCCCATATGGTAATGAATGCAGTACAGTTCCTTCAAAGATGAAGACATAAAGAGCGTAAGACAAGTGTACATCTTCTCACCAGACCTAGAGCTGAATTGATAATCTTCCCATATGGTAATGAATGCAGTACAGTTCCTTCAAAGATGAAGAAAACATAAAGAAGACATAAAGAGCGTAAGACATGGTAGTGTACATTCCTTCTGAAGACATAAATAGCGTAAGACAAGTGTTACATCTTCTCACCAGACCTAGAGCTGAATTGATAATCTTCCCATATGGTAATGAATTCATAGTACAGTTCCTTCAAAAGATGAAGACATAAGAGCGTAAGACAAGTGTACATCTTCTCACCAGACCTAGAGCTGAATTGATAACTTATGGTATCGAATGGTAATGAATGCAGTACAGTTCCTTCAAGATGAAGACATAAGAGCGTAAAGACAAGACATAAAGTACATCTTCTCACCAGACCTAGAGCTGAATTGATAATCTTCCCATATGGTAATGAATGAGTACAGTTCAGCCTTCAAAGATGAAAACATAAGATGTAAGACAAGTGTACATCTTCTCACCAGACCTAGAGCTGAATTGATAATCTTCCCTTATGGTAATGAATGCAGTACAGTTCCTTCAAAGATGAAAACATAAAAAGCGTAAGACAAGATTACATCTTCTCACCCAGACTAGAGCTGAATTGATAATCTTCCCATATGGTAATGAATTCAGTACAGTTCCTTCAAAAGATGAAGACATAAAGAGCGTAAGACAAGTGTACATCTTCTCACCAGACCTGGAGCTGAATTGACAATCTTCCCATATGGTAATGAATTCAGTAGAGTTCCTTCAAAAGATGAAAACATAAAGAGCGTAAGACAAGTGTACATCTTCTCCAGACCTAGAGCTGAATTTTGATAATCTTCCCATATGGTAATGAATGCAATACAGTTCCTTCAAAGATGAAAACATAAAGAGCGTAAGACAAGTGTACATCTTCTCACCAGACCTAGAGCTGAATTGATAATCTTCCCATATGGTAATGGTAATTCAAAAGTAAGACAGTTCCTTCAAGGACCTAGAGCTGAAACATAAAATGAATTTAGCGTAAAGACAAAACATAAAGTGTACAAGTACATCTTCTCACCAGACCTAGAGCTGAATTGATAATCTTCCCATATGGTAATGAATTCAGTAGAGTTCCTTCAAAGATGAAGACATAAAGAGCGTAAGACAAGTGTACATCTTCTCACCAGACCCTAGAGCTGAATTGATAATCTTCCCATATGGTAAATGAATGAAGTAGAGTTCCTTCAAAGATGAAGACATAAAGAGCGTAAGACAAGTGTACATCTTCTCACCAGACCTAGAGCTGAATTGATAATCTTCCCATATGGTAATGAATGCAGTACAGTTCCTTCAAAGATGAAGACATAAAGAGCGTAAGACAAGTGTACATCTTCTCACCAGACCTAGAGCTGAATTGATAATCTTCCCAAAGATAAGACATGGTAATGAATGCAGAGCTGAATTGATAATCAGTTCCTTCAAAGATGAAGACATAAAGAGCGTAAGACAAGTGTACATCTTCTCACCAGACCTAGAGCTGAATTGATAATCTTCCCATATGGTAATGAATAGAGTTCAAAGATGAAAAACAGTTCCTTCAAAGATGAATTGACATAAATGAATGCGTAAAGACAAGAAGTGTACATCTTCTCACCAGACCTAGAGCTGAATTGATAATCTTCCCATATGGTAATGAATTCAGTACAGTTCCTTCAAAGATGAAGACATAAAGAGCGTAAGACAAGTGTACATCTTCTCACCAGACCTAGAGCTGAATTGACAATCTTCCCATATGGTAATGAATGCAGTACAGTTTCATTCAAAGATGAAAACATAAAGAGCGTAAGACAAGTGTACATCTTCTCACCAGACCTAGAGCTGAATTGATAATCTTCCCATATGGTAATGAATGAAGCAGAGTTCCTTCAAAGATGAAGTACAAAAGAGCGTAAGACAAGGTACATCTTCTCACCAGACCTAGAGCCTGAATTGACAATCTTCCCATATGGTAATGAATGAAGCACATTTCCTTCAAAGGTGAAAACATAAAGACGTGAGACAAATGTACATCTTTCCTACCAGACCTAGAGCTGAATTGATAATCTTCCCATATGGTAATGAATTCAGTACAGTTCCTCAACGATGAAGACATAAAAGATCGTAAGACAAGTGTACATCTTCCTCACAAGACCTAGAGCTGAATTGATAATCTTCCCATATGGTAATGAATTCAGTACAGTTCCTTCAAAGATGAAAGACATGAAGAGCGTAAGACAAGGTACATCTTCTCACAGACCTAGAGCTGAATTGACCAATCTTCCCATATGGTAATGAATGCAGTACAGTTCCTTTTCAAAGATGAAAACATAAAGAGTGTAAGACAAGATTACATCTTCTCACCAGACCTAGAGGCTGGAATTGATAATCTTCCTTAGCATGGTAAATGAATGCAGTACAGTTCCTTCAAAGATGAAGACATAAAGAGCGTAAAGACAAGTGTACATCTTTCTCACCAGACTAGAGCTGTATTGATAATCTTCCATATATGGTAATGAATGGTAGAGTACAGTTCAAAGATGAAGACATAAAAAGCGTAAGACAAGTGTACATCTTCTCACCAGACCTAGAGCTGAATTGATAATCTTCCCATGGTAATGAATCTCAGTACAGTTCCTTCAAAGATGAAGACATAAAGAGTGTAAAGACAAGTGTAGCATCTTTTCTCACCAGACCTAGAGCTGAATTGATAATCTTCCCATAATGGTAATAAAGATGAAAAACATAAGTAAGACAAGTTCATCTTCAAAGATGAATTGACATATTGTAAAATGCAGTACAGTTCCCAAAGATGAAGACAAAAGAGCGTTAGACAAGTGTACATCTTCCACCAGACCTAGAGCTGAATTGATAATCTTGCCATATGGTAATGAATGCAGTAGAGTTCCTTCAAAGATGAAAACATAAAGAGCGTAAGACAAGTGTACATCTTCACCAGACTCAGAGACCTTCCCATATGACGAATTCTGAAAGGTTGAAGACATAATCTTCCATCTTCATTGCGTTGAATTGAATGGTCATATGGTAATGAATGCAGTAGAGTTCCTTCAAGATGAAGACAAAGAGCGTAAGACAAGTGCATACATCTTCTCACCAGACCTAGAGCTTGAATTGATAATCTTCCCCATAGTGTAATGAATGAAGTAGAGTTCCTTCAAAGATGAAGACATAAAGGCGTAAGACAAATGTACATCTTCTCACAGACCTCTAGAGCTGATTTGACAATCTTCCCATATGGTAATGAATTCAGTACAGTTCCTTCCAAAGATGAAAACATAAGAGCGTAAAGACAAGTGTACATCTTCTCACCAGACCTAGAGCGGAATTGAAAATAAATGAATGCTTCCCCATAGATAAAACATTTATTGAATTACATCTTCTCACCAGACCTAGAGCTGAATTGATTCTTCAAAATGAATGCAGTGAAGACATAAGAGCGTAAGACAAGTGTTTATCTTCTCACCAGACCTAGAGCTGAATTGATAATCTTCCCATATGGTAATGAATGCAGTAGAGTTCCTTCAAAGATGAAGACATAAAAGAGCGTAAGACAAGTGTTACATCTTCTCCACCAGACCTAGAACTGAATTGATAATCTTCCCATATGGTAAAGAATTCAGTACAGTTCCTTCAAAGATGAAGACATAAAGAGCGTAAGACAAGTGTACATCTTCTCACCAGACCTAGAGCTGAATTGATAATCTGAATGGTGATAATCTTCCATATAGGTAATGAATGCAGTACAGTTTCCTTCAAAGATGAAAACATAAAGAGCGTAAGACAAGTGTACATCTTCTCACCAGACCTAGAGCTGAATTGATAATCTTCCCATATGGTAATGAATGCGGTACAGTTCTTTCAAAGATGAAGACACGTAAGACAAGTACATCTTCTCCAAGACAGAGTGAATTGATAATCTTCCCATATCTTCTCACCAGGCCTAGAGCTGAATTGATAAATTGATCTTCCCATATGGTAATGAATGCAGTGAGAGTTCCTTCAAAGATGAAGACATAAAGAGCGTAAGACAAGTGTACATCTTCTCACCAGACCTAGAAGCTGAATTGATAATCTTCCCATGGTAATGAATTCGGTACAGTTCCTTCAAAGATGAAGACATAAGAGCGTAAGACAAGTGTACATCTTCTCACCAGACCTAGAGCTGAATTGATAATCTGATATGGTAAATAATCTTCCATAAGACATGAGTAATCTTCACCAGACCCAGAGCTGAATTGATTCAAAATTCAGATGAAGACATAAAGAGCGTAAGACAAGTGTACATCTTCTCACCAGACCTGAAGAATTGATAATCTTCCCATATGTAATGAATTCAGTACAGTTCCCTTCAAAGACATAAAGAGCGTAAGACAAGTGTACATCTTCTCACCAGACCAGAGAGCTGAATTGATAATCTTCCCATATGGTAATGAATAGTTCCTTCAAAGATGTAAGACATAAAGAGCGTAAGACAAGTTACATCTTTCCTCAAGGCCTAGAGCTGAATTGAAAGCTTCCCATAAAAATGAAGTAGAGTTCAAAGATGAAGACATAAGACAAGTAAGTGTACATCTTCCTTCAAGAGCTGAATGATAATCTCAGTTCCTTCAAAGATGAAGACATAAAGAGCGTAAGACAAGTGTACATCTTCTCACCAGACCTAGAGCTGAATTGATAATCTTCAGCCATATGGTAATGAATGCAGAGCTAATTGATAATCAGGTAATGAATTCATTCAAAGATGAAAAACATAAAGAGCGTAAGACAAGATTACATCTTCTCACCAGACCTAGAGCTGAATTGATAATCTTCCCATATGGTAATGAATGCACAGTAAAGATGAAGACCGGTAAGACAAGTTCCTTCAAAGATGAAGACTTGCCAAAAAGGAGTTCCTTCAAAGATGAAGACATAAAGAGCGTAGACAAGTGTACATCTTCTCACCAGACCTGGAGCTGAATTGATAATCTTGCCATATGGTAAAAAGAATTCCCAGACCTGAATATGGTTCCTTCAAAGATGAAGACATAAACCAGGCTGGAATTGATAAGCGGTAAATGACAAGTTCCTTCAAAGATGAAGACATCTTCTCTTCCACCAGACCCTAGAGCTGAATTGATAATCTTCCCATATGGTAATGAATGCAGTACAGTTCATTCAAAAGATGAAGACATAAGAAGAGCGAATAAATCTTCCCATATGGTAATGAATTCAGTACCCTCAACGATCTTCTCACCACCAGACCTAGAGCTGAATTGATAATCTTCCCATATGGTAATGAATTCAGAAAGATGATAAAGACGAGGACAAGTTCCTTCAAAGATGAATTGACATAAATGAATGCGTAAAAAGACAAAAGTGTACATCTTCTCACCAGACCTAGAGCTGAATTGATAATCTTCCTGCTATGGTAATGAATGTATTCCTTCAATGAAGATATAAGATCTTTCAAGAAGAGCATCGTACATATGGTAATGAATGCAGTCTTCAAAGATCAAAAGGCCTTCCTCACTCAGACCTAGAGCTGAATTGATAAGACATGAATGCAGTAAGGGATTCCTTCAAAGATGAAAAACATAAAGAGCGTAAGACGTACAACCAGACCCAGAGCTGAATTAAGACAATGGTGAATGCACATCTTCTCCAAAGAGCGTAAGACAGACCTAGAAGAGCTGAATTGATAATCTTCCCTATATGGTAATGAATGCAGTACAGTTCATTCAAAGATGAAGACATAAAGAGCGTAAGACAAGTGTACATCTTCTCACCAGACCTAGAGCTGAATTGATAATCTTCCCATATGGTAATGAATGCAGTACCAGTTCCTTCAAAGATGAAGACATAAAGCGTAAGACAAGTGTACATCTTCTCACCAGACCTAGAGCTGAATTGACAATCTTCCCATATGGTAATGAATTCAGTACAGTTCCTTCAAAGATGAAGACAAAAGAGCGTAAGACAAGTGTACATCTTCTCACCAGGCCTAGAGCTGAATTGATAATTCAAGAGTTCCTTCAAAGATGAAAACATAAAGAGCGTCTTCTCACCAGACCTAGAGCTGGTAATGGTAATGAAGACCTTCAAAGATGAAAACATAAGAAGACAAGTTTACATCTTCTCACCAGACCTAGAGCTGAATTGACAATCTTATAGTAATGAATTTGGTACAGTTCCTTCAAAGATGAAGACATAAAAGAGCGTAAGACAAGTGAATTGATCTTCTCCAATGAATGCAGGCCTAGAGATGAAAACATTGACAAGATAATCTTCCCCAGACCAGGTAATGAATGCCCAGGTAATGAATGTTCCTTCAAAGATGAAGACATAAAGAGCGTAAGACAAGTGTACATCTTCTCCAGACCAGACCTAGAATGCAGTGAATTGATAAATCTTCACCAGACAGCTATTGACAATCTTCCCATATGGTAATGAATGCAGCACAGTTCCTTCAAAGATAAGAAAGTGTACATAAACCTAGAGCGTAAGACAAGTGTGAATGCATCTTCTCAAGAGCCAAGACATCTTCTCACCAGACCTAGAGCTGAATTGATAATCTTCCCATATGGTAATGAATGCAGTGAGTTCCTTCAAGAAGAGCTGAATTGATATAAAGAATGCGTAAAGACAAGTGTAAGACATCTTCTCACCAGACCTAGAGCTGCTGAATTGATAATCTTCCCATATGGTAATGAATGCAGTACAGTTCTTCCAAAGATGAAGACATAAAGAGCGTAAGACAAGTGTACATCTTCTCCACCAGGCCTAGAGCTGAATTGATAATCTTGCCATATGGTAATGAATGCAGAGTTCCTTCCGTAAAGATGAAGACAAAGAGCGTGACAAGTTCCTTCAAAGAGAGCTGAATTTGATATATATGGTAATGGAATGCAGTACAGTTCCCAAAGATGAAGACATAAAGAGCGTAAGTACATCTTCTCACCAGACCTAGAGCTGAATTGATAATCTTCCCATATGGTAATGAATGCAGTACAGTTCCTTCAAAGATGAAGACAAAAAAAAAAAGCGTAAAGACAAGTGTACATCTTCTCACCAGGCCTAGAGCTGAATTGAAATCTTGCCATATGGTAATGAATGCAGTAGAGAAAGATAAAAGAGCGCGTAAGACAAGTGTACATCTTCTCACCAGACCTAGAGCTGAAGATAATCTGCCATATGGTAAATGAATGCAGTACCCTTCCAAAGATGAAGACAAAAGAGCGTAAGACAAGTCTTACATCTTCTCACCAGACCTAGAGCTGAATTGATAATCTTCCCATATGGTAATAAATGCACAGTTCATTCAAAGATGAAGACATTAGGTAAGACAAGTGTGCATCTTTCCTACCAGACCTAGAGCTGAATTGATAATCTTGCCATATGGTAATGAATACAGTACAGTTCCTTCAAGATGAAGAAGACATAAAAGGCGTAAGATAGTGTACATCTTCTTCTCACCAGGCCTAGGCTGAATTGATAATCTTCCATATGGTATTAGATACAGTACAGTTCATTCAAGATGAAGACATAAAGAGCGTAAGACAAGTGTATTGCATCTTCTCATGAACCTAGACCTGAATTGACAATTTTTCCCATATGGTAATGAATGCACTAGGATTCCTTCAAAGATGAAGGCATAAAGGCGTAAGACAAATTGTACATCTTTCTCCACCAGACCTAGAGCTGATTGCAAATCTATTATGGTAATGAATTAAATTTTCCTTCAAAATGAAGACATAAAGCGTAAGACAAAATTAGTACATCTTCTCCACCAGACCTAGAAGCTGGTGACAATCTTCCCATATGTTAATGAATTCCAGTACGGATTCGCTCAAAGATGAAAACATAAAAGGCGTAAGACAAAATTGCATCTTCTCACCAGACCTGAGAGCTGGGTTGATAATCTTCCCATATGGTAATGAATGCAGTACAGTTCGCTTCAAAGATGAAGACATAAAAAGGCGTAAGACAAGTGTACATCTTCTTCTCCTGACATAGAGCTGAATTGATAATCTTCCATATGGTAATGAATGCCAGTACAGTTCAACAAGATGAAGACATAAAGAGCGTAAGACAAGTATCTTCTCACCAGACCTGAGAGCTGAATTGATAATCTTCCCATATGGTAATGAATGCAGTACAGTTCCTTCAAAGATAGAAAGACATAAAAGGCGTAAGACAAGTGGCATCTTCTCACCAACGGCCTAGAGCTGGTGATAATCTTCCCATATGGTAATGAATGCAGTAGAGTTCCTTCAAAAATGAAAACATAAAAGGCGTAAAGACAATACATCTTCTCACCAGACCTAGAGCTGAATTGATAATCTTCCCATATGGTAATGAATGCAGTACAGTTCCTTCAAAATGAAGACATAAAACGTAAAACAAGTGTACATCTTCTCACCAGACCTGGAAGCTGAATTGATATCTTCCCATATGGTAATGAATACAGTAGAGTTCCTTCAAAGATGAAAACATAAAGAGCGTAAGACAAGTGCATCTTCTCACCAGACTAGAGCTGAATTGAAAATCTTCCCATATGTTAATGAATTCAGTACAGTTCCTTCAAAGATGAAAACATAAAGAGCGTAAGACAAGTGTTACATCTTCTCAGACCTAGAGCTGAATTGCCTATGGTAAATGAATGGAAGTTCTGAATTGATAATCTTCCCATATGGTAATGATATGCACATGGTAATGAATGGCACAGTTCCTTCAAAGATGAAGACATAAAGAGCGTAAGACAAGTGTACATCTTCTCAACAGACCTAGAGCTGAATTGATAATCTTCCATATAGTAATGAATTCAGTAGAGTTCCTTCAAAGATGAAGACATAAAGGCGTAAGACAAGTGTACATCTTCTCCCAGGCCTAGAGCTGAATTGATAATGCTTCCTATGGTAATGAATTCAGGCACCAGTTCCTTCCAAAGATGAAGACATAAAGAGCGTAAGACAAGTACATCTTCTCACCAGACCTAAGAGAAATTGATAATCTTGCCATATGGTAATGAATGCAGTACAGTTCATTCAAAGATGAAAAAAACATAAAGAGCGTAAGACAAGTGTACATCTTTCTCACCAGACCTAGAGCTGAATTAGTAATCTTGCTACATGGTAATGAATGCCAGTACAGTTCCTTTAAGGAATGAAGACATAAAGAGCGTAAGACAAATTAGCACATCTTCTCACCAGGCCTAGAGCTGAATTGATAATCTTCCCATATGGTAATTCAGAATGCAGTAGAGTTCCTTCAAAGATGAAGACATAAAGAGCGTAAGACAAGGTACATCTTCTCACCAGACCTAGAGCTGAATTGATAATCTTCCCATATGGTAATGAATTCAGTACTGTTCCTCACAAAGATGAAGACATAAAGAGCGTAAGACAAGTGTACATCTCTCTACCAGACCTAGAGCTGAATTGATAATCTTCCCCTATGGTAAATGAATGCAGTAGATTTCTTCAAAGATTCCTGTACAAGACCTAGAGCTGAGACTTCCCATAAATGAATGCACAGTTCTTCAAAGATGAAGACAAAAGAGTGTACATCTTCTCCCCAGGCCTAGAGCTGAATTGATAATCTTCCTATATGGTAAATGAATGCAGTAGAGTTCTAAAGATGAAGACAGTTCATTCAAGACCTAGATGAAATAATCTTCCATATAAATTCAGTACAGTTCGTAAGACAAAGAGCGTAAGACATCTTCTCCACCAGACCTAGAGCTGAATTGATAATCTTCCATATGGTAATGAATACAGCACAGTTCATTCAAAGATGAAGACATAACGAGCGTAAGACAAGTGTACATCTTCTCACCAGACCTAGAGCTGAATTGACAAATCTTCCCATATGGTAATGAATGCAGTAGAGTTCCTTCAAAGATGAAGACATAAAGAGCGTAAGACAAGTGTACATCTTCTCTGAATTGATAATCTTCCCACATGGTAATGAATTAAAAATAGTTCCTTCAAAGATGAAACACAAAGAGCTGACATTGTACATAATTAGAGCTTCCCATATGGTAATAGATGGCACAGTTCCTTCAAAGATGAAAACATAAAGAGCGTATGACAAGATTACATCTTCTCACCAGACCTAGAGCTGAATTGATAATCTTCCCATATGGTAATAATTCAGTACAGTTCCTTCAAAATGATTTCATCTTCTCAAGACCTAGAAGCTGAAAAATCTTGCCATAAATGAATGCAATGCGTTCCTTCAAAGATGAAAACATAAAGTGCGTGGAACAAAATTAGCACATCTTCACCAGACCTAGAGCTGAATTGATAAATCTTCCTATAAGTTAATGAATACAGTACAGTTCCTTCAAATTGAAGACATAAAGAGCGTAAGACAGGGTGACATCTTCTCACCAGACCTGGAAGCTGAATTGACAATCTTCCATGTTAATAGATTGGTACAGTTCGCTAAAGATGAAGACATAAATAGCGTGAAGACAAGTGTACATCTTCTCACCAGACCTAGAGCTGAATTGATAATCTTCCATATGGTAATGAATTCAGTACAGTTCCTTCAAGATGGACTGCATAAAGAGCGTAAGACAAGTTACATCTTCTCACCAGACCTAGAGCTGAATTGATAATCTTCCCATATGGTAATGAATGCAGTTCACAAAGTAAAGGCGTTCCTTCAAAGATGAAGTACATAAGAATTCAATACAGCGCTAAGACAAGTATTGACATCTTCTCACCAGACCTAGAGCTGAATTGATAATCTTCCCATATGGTAATGAATGCAGTACAGTTCCTTCAAAGATGAAAACATAAAGAGCGTAAACAGTGTACATCTTCTCACCAGACCTAGACTAGTTCCTGAATTAAGATAATCTTCTCCATACCTAGGTAATTGAAAAAAGTACAATGTTTCCTTCAAAAGATGAAGACATAAAGGCGTAAGACAAGTGTGCATCTTCTCACCAGACCTGGGGCTAATTGATAATCTTGCCCATATGGTACGAATGCAGTACAGTTCCTTCAAAGGTGAAAACATAAAGGCGTAGACAAATTACATCTTCTCACCAGACCTAGAGCTGGGTTGATAATCTTCCCATATGGTAATGAATTCAGTACAGTTCCTTCAAGATGAAGACATAAAAGGCGTAAGACAAATGTACATCTTCTCACCAGGCCTAGAGCTGAATTGATAATCTTCCCATATGGTAATGAATACCCGCACAGTTCCTTCAAAGATGAAGACATAAAGAGCGTAAGACAAGTGTATATCTTCTCACCAGACCTAGAGCTGAATTGATAATCTTCCCATATGGCAATGAATGCAGTACAGTTCCTTCAAAGATGAAGACATAAAGAGCGTAAGACAAGTGTACATCTTCTCACCAGGCCTAGAGCTGAATTGATAATCTTCCCATATGGTAATGAATGCAGTACAGTTCCTTCAAAGATGAAGACATAAAATGAGCGTAAGACAAGTGTACATCTTCTCACCAGACCTAGAGCTGAATTGATAATCTTCCCATATGGTAATGAATGCAGTACAGTTCCTTCAAAGATGAAGACATAAAAGATCGTAAGACAAGTGTACATCTTCTCCAGACCTAGAGCTGAATTGATAATCTTCCCATATGGTAATGAATGCAGTACAGTTCTTCAAAGATGAAAACATAAAGAGCGTAAAGACAAGATTACATCTTCTCACCAGACTAGAGCTAGAGCTTGCCCTTATGGTAATGATGTAATCTTTCAACCAAGATGAAAACATAAATAGCGTAATTTTGGTTCTTCTCAAAGATGGCCTTCCCATAAAATGAGCGTTCTTCAAGATGAAGACATAAGATAAAGTGGTCTCTTCTCACCAGACCTAGAGCTGAATTGATAATCTTCCCATATGGTAATGAATGCAGTGGAAGTTCCTTCAAGATATGAAGACATAAATAGCGTGAGACAAGTATGCATCTTCTCACCAGACCTAGAGCTGAATTGACAAATCTTCCCCGCTATGGTAATGAATTCCAGTAGTTCCTTCAAAAATGAAGACATAAAAGAGCGTAAGACAAATTATCTCCCCCAGACCTAAGGCAGATTGATATCTTCCCATATGGTAATGAATTCAGTTTAGTTCATTTCAAAGATGAAGACATAAAGAGCGTAAGACAAGTGTACATCTTCTCACCAGACCTAGAGCTGGTTGATAATCTTCCCATATGGTAATGAATTCGGTGATTCCTTCAAAGATGAAAACATAAAAGGCGTAAACAAGTGTACATCTTCTCACCAGACTCAGAGCGTTGAATTGATCAATCTTCCCGCAGACCTGGTAATGAATGCCCTTAGTACAGTTCCTTCAAAGATGAAGACATAAGAGCGTAAGACAAGGTTACATCTTCTCACCGCTTCAAAGACTAAAGAGCGTAAGTTGTACATCTTCTCCCAGACCTAGAGCTGATTGTAATCTTCCCAATGGTAATGAATGTTCCTTCAAAGATGAAGACATAAGAGCGTAAGACAAGTGTTACATCTCTCACCAGACCTAGAGCTATGGTTGATAATCTTCCCATATGGTAATGAATGCAGTACGAGTTCCTTCAAAGATGAAGACATAAAGGCATCAGACAAATTGTCTTCTTCTCGCAGACCTAGAGCTGAATTGATAATCTTCCCATATGGTAATGAATTCAGTACAGTTCCTTCATAAAGATGAAAGTGTGCATCTTCTCCACAGACCTAAAAATCTTCCCATATGGTAGTAATTCAAAAGATGAAGACATAAGTGCATGATAAGAATGGCATCTTCTCACCAGACCCATATGGTAATGAATGCTAGATTTCCTTCAAGGTGAAACATAAGATAATCTTTCTCCATATGGTAAAATGAATGAATGCAGAGATTTCCTTCAAGATGAAGACATAAAAGCGCGTAAGACAAATTATTTTTTATCTTCCTCACCAGACCTAGACTGGTTGATAATCTTCCCATATGGTAATGAATGCAATACAGTTCCTTCAAAGATGAACATAAATAGCGTAAAACCAAATTATTGCTTCTCCACCAGACCTAGGCTGAATTGACAATCTTTATGGTAGTAAGATTCTTCAGCTAAAGATAGAACATAAAGAGCATGGTAATGAATGCAGTAATCTTCCTTCCTTCAAAGATGAAAGATGAGATAAAGCGTGAAAGACAAATTATTGCATCTTCTCACCAGACCTGGAAGCTGAATTGACAATCTTCCCATATGGTAATGAATTACAAAAGATGAAACACAAAAGAGCATAAGACAATCATCTTCTCACCAGAAAGATGAAATCTTCCCACATAAAGAGCGTAAGACCTTCAAAAGAGATAGAAAACATAAAGAGAGCATTCTCTCACAGACCCAGAGCTGAATTGATAATCTTCCCATATAGTAATGAAGATACGAGTACAGTTCATTCAAAGATGAAGACATAAGGCGTAAGACAAAGTGGCACATCTTCCACCGGACCTAGAGCTGGTGTGATAATCTTCCCATATGGTAATGAATGAAGTTCAGCAACTAAAGATGAAGACATAAAAGAGCATGAACAAGTGTACATCTTCTCTATAGACCTAGAGCTGAATTGACAATCTTCCCATATGGTAATGAATTCAGTACAGTTCGTAAAGGTGAAAACACATAAAAGAGCGTAAAAGACAAAGTGTTTTGTCTTCTCACCAGACCTAGAGCTGAATTAGTAATCTTCCATATGGTAATGAATTCCAGTACAGTTCCTTCAAAAGATGAAGACATAAAGAGCGTAAGACAGGTGTATCTTCTCACCAGACCTAGAGCTGATTGATAATCTTCCCATATGGTAATGAACAGTACAGTTCCTTCAAAGATGAAAACATAAAGCGTAAGACAAGTGTACTTCTCTCACCAGACCTAGGCTGATTGAGAATAATCTTCCATATGAGTGCAATGAATGCGGTACAGTTCCTTCAAAAATGAAAACATAAGAGCGTAAGACAAAGATTACATCTTCTCTACCAGACCTAGAGCTGAATTGATAATCTTCCCATATGGTAATGAATGTTGTACGGTTCGCTCAAAGATGAAGACATAAGGAAAAGTAAAGACAGTGTGCATCTTCTCGCAGACCTAGAGCTGAATTGATAATCTTTATATGGTAATGAATGCAGTAGAGTTCCTTCAAAGATGAAGACATAAGGGCGTAAGACAAGTGTGCATCTTCTCACCAGACCTAGAGCTGAATTTATTAATCTTCCCTATGTAATGTGAATTCAGTTGGTTCCTTCAAAGATGAAAACATAAGGCGTAAGACAAAAATGGCCATCTTCTCACCAGACCTAAGAGCTGAATTGATAATCTTCCCATATGGTAATGAATGCGATGACATTTTCCTTCAAAGATGAAAGCATAAAGGCGTGAACAGTGTACATCTTCTCTCACCCAAGCCTAGAGCTGAATTATTAATCTTCCCATATGGTAATGAATGCAGTACAGGTCCTTCAAAATGAAGACAAAAGAGCGTAAGACAAGTGTACATCTTCTCCAGACCTAAGAGCGAATTGATAATCTTGCCATATAGTAATGAATACAGTAGAGTTCCTTCAAAGATGAAGACACATAAATAACGTAAGACAAATGTACATCTTCTCCACCAAGCCTAGAGCTGAATTGACAATCTTCCCACTTATGGTAATGAATTCAAATTCCTTCAAAAGGTGAAAACATAAGAGAGCGTAAAACAAGGGTACGTCTTTCTCACCAGACCTAGAGCTGAATTGATAATCTTCCCATATGGTAATGAATGGTACAGTTCCTTCAAAGATGAAGACATTAAGAGCGTAAGACAAGTGTACATCTTCTCACCAGACCTAGAGCTGAATTGATAATCTTCCCATATGGTAATGAATGAAGTACAGTTCCTTCAAAGATGAAGACATAAAGAGCGTAAGACAAGTGTACATCTTCACCAGACCTAGAGCTGAAATTGATAATCTTCCCATGGTAATGAATGATGAAGACATAAAGAGCGTAACAAGTGTACTTCAAGGCTCAGAGCTGAATTTGATAAGCTTCTCTATAAAGAATGAAGTAGAGTTCTTCAGACAAGTTATATTAAAGAGCGTAAGACATCTTCTTCACCAGACCTAGAGCTGAATTGATAATCTTCCCATATAAATGAATGCAGTACAGTTCCTTCAAAGATGAAAACATAAAGAGCGTAAGACAAGGTACATCTTTCTCACCAGACCTAGAGCTGAATTGATAATCTTTCCCATATGGTAATGAATGCATGTTCCTTCAAACGATGAAGACATAAAGATGTAAGACAAGGTACATTCTCACCAGGCCTAGAGCTGAATTGATAATCTTCCCCCATATGGTAATGAATGGCACAGTTCATTCAAAGATGAAAACAAAAGAGCAAGACAAGTGTACATCTTCACCAGGCCTAGAGCTGAATTGATAATCTTCCCATATGGTAATGAATGCAGTACAGTTCCTTCCAAAGATGAAAACATAAAGAGCTTAAGACAAGATTACATCTTCTCACCAGACCTAGAGCTGAATTGATAATCTTCCCATATGGTAAAGAATGGTACAGTTCCTTCAAAGATGAAGACATAAAGAGTGTAAGACAAGTGTACATCTTCTCACCAGGCCTAGAGCTGAACTGATAATCTTCCCAAATGGTAATGAATGCAGCAGAGTTCCTTCAAAGATGAAGACATAAAGAGCGTAAGACAAGTGTACATCTTCTCACCAGACCCAGAGCTGAATTGATAATCTTCCCATATGGTAATGAATGCAGTAGAGTTCCTTCAAAGATGAAACATAAAGAGCGTAAGACAAGTGTACATCTTCTCACCAGACCTAGAGCTGAATTGATAATCTTCCCATATGGTAATGAATGCAGAGTTCCTTCAAAGATGAAAACATAAAGAGCGTAAGACAAGTGTACATCTTCACCAGACCTAGAGCTGAATTGATAATCTTCCCATATGGTGAATGCAGTACAGTTCATTCAAAGTGACAGTTCATCTTCAAAGATAGAGAGCTGCTGAATTGAGTAAATCTTCCCAAATGAATGCAGTAGAGTTCCTCCAAAGATGAAGACATAAAGTAAGGCAGTACATCTTCTCACCAGGCCTAGAGCTGAATTGATAATCTTCCCATATGGTAATGAATTCAGTACAGTTCCTTCAAAGATGAAGACATAAAGAGCGTAAGACAAGTGTACATCTTCTCACCAGACCTTAGAGCTGAATTGATAATCTTCCCATATGAATGAATGGTAGAGTTCCTTCAAAGAAAGACATAAAGGCGTAAGACAAGTTGTACATCTTCTCACCAGACCTAGATGAATTGATAATCTTCCCATAAGAGCGTTAGTAGAGTTTCTCAAAAGATGAACATCGTAAGGACAAGTGTTGCATCTCACCAGACCTAGAGCTGAATTGATAATCTTCCCATATGGTAATGAATACAGTACAGTTCCTTCAAAGATGAAAACAAAAGAGCGTAAAACAAGTACATCTTCTCACCAGCCTAGAGCTGAATTGATAATCTTCCCACATGGTAAATGAATGCAGCATGTTCATTCAAAGATGAAAACATAAGAGCGTAAGACAAGATTACATCTTCTCACCAGACCTAGAGCTGAATTGATAATCTTCCCATACAAATGAATGCAGTACAGTTCTTCCAAAGATGAAGACATAAAGAGCGTAAGACAAGTGTACATCTTCCACCAGGCCTAGAGCTGAATTGATAATCTTCCCATGGTAATGAATTCAGTACAGTTCCTTCAAAGATGAAGACATAAAGAGCGTAAGACAAGTGTACATCTTCTCACCAGACTAGACCTGAATTGACAATCTTCCCATATGGTAATGAATGCGTAAAGATGAAGGGTGGCATAAAGAGTACAGTTCAAGATGTACATCTTCCTCCAGACCTAGAGCTGAATTGATAAATCTTCCCATATGGTAATGAATTAAAACAGTTCCCTTCAAAGATGAAGACATAAAAGGCGTAAGACAAGTGTACATCTTCTCACCAGACCTAGAGCTGAATTGATAATCTTCCCATATGGTAATGAATGGTAGAGTTCCTTCAAAGATGAAAACATAAAGAGCGTAAGACAAAAATTGTACATCTTCTCACCAGACCTAGAGCTGAATTGATAATCTTTCCATATGGTAATGAATTCAGTACAGTTCCTTCAAAGATGAAGTGAGCGTAAGACAAGTGTACATCTTCTCACCAGACCTAGAGCTGAATTGATAATCTTCCCATATGGTAATGAATGCAGTACAGTTCCTTCAAAGATGAAGACATAAAGAGCGTAAGACAAGTGTACATCTTCTCCCCAGACCTAGAGATGAAGAAAGTTGACAATCTTCCCATAGGTAATGAATTCAGTAGAGTTCCTTCAAAAGATGAAGACATAAAGAGCGTAAGGACAAGTGTACATCTTCTCCACCAGACCTAGAGCAGAATTGACAATCTTCCCATATGGTAATGAATGAAAGTACAGTTCCTTCAAAGATGAAAACATAAAGAGCGTAAGACAAGTGTACATCTTCTCACCAGACCTAGAGCTGAATTGATAATCTTCCCATGGTAATGAATGCAGTACAGTTCCTTCCAAAGATGAAGACATAAAGAGCGTAAGACAAGACCTGTGAATTGACATCTTCTCACCAGACCTAGAGCTGAATTGACAATCTTCCCATATGGTAATGAATGCAGTAGAGTTCCTTCAAAGATGAAGACATAAAGAGCGAAAGACAAGTGTACATCTTCTCACCAGACCTAGAGCTGAATTGATAATCTTCCCATATGGTAATGAATTCAGGCAGTTCAATTTCAAAGATGAAACATAAAGAGCGTAAGACAAGTGTACATCTTCACCAGACTAGAGCTGAATTGATAATCTTCCCATATGGTAATGAATGCAGTACAGTTCCTTCAAAGATGAAAACATAAAGAGCGTGAGACAAGTGTACATCTTCTCACCAGACCTAGAGCTGAATTGATAATCTTCCCATATGGTAATGAATGCAGTACAGTTCCTTCAAGATGAAGACATAAAAGAGCAAGACAAGTGTACATCTTCTCACCAGACCTAGAGCTGAATTGATAATCTTCCCATATGGTAATGAATGCAGTAGTTCCTTCAAAGATGAAACATAAAGAGTAAGACAAGTGTACATCTTCTCACCAGACCTAGAGCTGAATTGACAATCTTCCCATATGGTAATGAATTCCAGTACAGTTCCTTCAAAGATGAAGACATAAAGAGCGTAAGACAAGTGTACATCTTCTCACCAGACCTAGAGCTGAATTGATAATCTTCCCATATGGTAATGAATGCAGTACAGTTCATTCAAAGATGAAAAACATAAAGAGCGTAAGACAAGTACATCTTCTTCTCACCAGACCTAGAGCTGAATTGATAATCTTCCCATATGGTAATGAATTCAGTACAGTTCTTCAAAGATGAAACATAAAGAGCGTAAGACAAATTGGCCATCTCCTCTCCACAGACCTAGAGCTGAATTGATAATCTTCCATATGGTAATGAATCAGCACAGTTCCTTCCAAAAGTGAAGAAAAGAGCGTAAGAGCGTACATCTTCCACCAGACCTAGAGTTGAATTGATAATCATATGGTAATGAATGCAGTAGAGTTCTCAAAGATGAAGACAAAATTGACAAGTACATCTTCCCATATAGAGCTAAATGAATACCATATGGTACAATTCGTAAAGATGAAGACATAAAGAGCGTGACAAGTGTGTACATCTTCTCACCAGACCTAGAGCTGAATTGATAATCTTCCCATATGGTAATGAATGAAGTAGAGTTCCTTCAAAGATGAAGTATATAAAGAGCGTAAGACAAGTGTACATCTTCTCCAGAGCCTTCTCCTGAGACCTAGAAAAGGTTCCTTCCAAAGATGAAACATTAAGACAATCTTACCAGACCTAGAGCTGGTAATGAATTGCAGTACAGTTCATTCAAAGATGAAGACATAAAGAGCGTAAGACAAGTGTACATCTTCTCACCAGACCTAGAGCTGAATTGATAATCTTCCATATGGTAATGAAAATTCCAAAGTAAGACATAAAGAGCGGTTCCTTCAAACCTAGACACCTGACACCCTAAATGACATAAGTTCTTCCAAAGCGTAAGACAAAGATTATTGTACATCTTTACTCACCGACCTAGAGCTGGAATTGATAATCTTCCCATATGGTAATGAATGCAGTACAGTTCCTTCAAAGATGAAGACATAAGAGCGTAAGACAAGTGTCATCTTCTCCTCCAGACCTAGAGCTGAATTGACAATCTTCCCATATGGTAATGAATTTAGTACAGTTCCTTCAAAGATGAAAACATAAGAGCGTAAGACAGGGCATCTTCTCACCAGACCTAGAGCTGAATTCAGTAATCTTCCCATATGGTAATGAATGCAGTACAGTTCATTTAAGATGAAGACACATAAAAGGCAGTAAGACAAGTGTACATCTTTCTCACCAGACCTAGAGCTGGGTGATAATCTTCCCCATATGGTAATGAATGAAGTGAAGTTCACTTTGAAGATAGAAGACATAAGGCGTAAGACAAGACATCTTCTCCCGCAGACCTAGAGCTGGAGTGATAAATCTTCCCATATGGTAATGAATGCAGTGCAGTTCCTTCAAAGATGAAGACATAAAGAGCGTAAGACAAATTGTACATCTTCTCACCAGACCTAGAGCTGAATTTGATAATCTTCCATATGGTAATGAATGGGACGTTTCCTTCAAGATGAAAACATAAAGAGCGTAAGACAAGTGTACATCTTCTCACCAGACCTAGAGCTGAATTGGATAATCTTGGTAACCCTTATGGACATAATGAATACATCTTCACCAGACCTAGAGCTGAATTGACAATCTTCCATATGGTAATGAATTCAGCAGTTCATTCAAAGATGAAGACATAAAGAGCGTAAGACAAGTGTACATCTTCTCACCAGACCTAGAGCTGAATTGATAATCTTCCCATATGGTAATGAATGCAGTATGTTCATTCAAAGATGAAGACGAAGAATAGCGTGAACAAGTGTACATCTTCTTCACCAGACCTGAGCTGAATTGACAATCTTCCTCATATGGTAATATTCAGTACAAATTCTTCAAAGATGAAACGCATAAAGAGCGTAAGACAAGCGTACATCTTCTCCTACCCGACCTAGAGCTGAATTGATAATCTTCCCGCTATGGTAATGAATGCAGTACAGTTCATTCAAAGATGAAAACATAAAGAGCGTAAGACAAATTGTTACATCTTCACCAGACCCAGAGCTGAATTGATAATCTTGTATATGGTAATGAATGTACAGTTCTTCCAAAGATGAAGACATAAAGAGCGTAAGACAAGTGTGTACATCTTCCTCACCAGACCTAGAGTTGAATTGACAAAATCTTCCCATATGGTAATGAATTCCAAGTAGAGTTCCTTCAAAGGTGAGAAACAAAGATGAAGACATAAACATCTTCTCCGCAACCTAGACTGAATTGATAATCTTCCCATATGGTAGCTCAGACAGTTCTTTAGCTGAATTGACAAATGACACCTTCTCCATATGGTAATGAAATCTTGTACAATGAATTCCCTTACAGTTCCTTCAAGGTGAAAACATAAAGAGCGTAAGACAAGTGTACATCTTCTCACCAGACCTAGAGCTGAATTGATAATCTTCCCATATGGTAATGAATGCCAGTACAGTTCCTTCAAAGATGAAAACAAAGAGCGTAAGACAAGATTGTAATCTTCTCCCTGACCTAGAGCTGAATTGATAATCTTCCCATATGGTAATGAATGCAGTACAGTTCCTTCAAAGATGAAACATAAAGAGCGTAAGACATCTTCTCACCAGACCTAGAGCTGAAATTGATAATCTTCCCATATGGTTAATGAATGCATGTCTTCAAAGATGAAGACATAAAAGAGTGTAAGACCCTGGAAGATTATAATCTTCCACATGGTATTTCCAGTACAGTTCCTTCAAGATGAGCATGAATTAAGACAATATACATCTTCCATATGGTAATGAAATCTTGCCATATGAGCGTAGTTCCTTTTCCAAAGATGAAAACATAAAGAGCGTAAGACAAGTGTACATCTTCCTCACCAGACCTCCAGAGCTGAATTGATAATCTTCCCATATGGTAATGAATGCAGTACAGTTCCTTCAAAGATGAAGACATAAAGAGTGTAAGACAAGGTATATCACCTCACCAGACCTAGAGTTGAATTGATAATCTTCCCATATGGTAATGAATGCAGTAGAAATTCCTTCAAAGATGAAACATAAAGAGCGTAAGACAAGTGTACATCTTTCTCACCAGACCTAGAGCTGAATTGGATAATCTTCCTATATGGTAATGAATTTGTTGATTTCCTTCAAGATGGTTATAAAGAGAGCGTAAGACAAGTGTACATCTTCTCCCACCGACCTAGAGCTGATTGAAATCTTCAGTAATGAATATGATACCATTCCAAAGATGAAAGACATAAAGAGCGTAAGACAAGTGTACATCTTCTCCCACCAGACCTAGAGTTGACCTGACAATAATTCCACATATGGTAATGAATTCAGTACAGTTCCTTCAAAGATGTATTATAAAGAGCGTAAGACAAGTTATGCATCTTCACCAGACCTAGAGCTGAATTGATAATCTTCCCATATGGTAATGAAGTAGAGTTCCTTCAAAGATAGAAGATAAAGATGTAAGACAAGTGTACATCTTCTCACCAGACCTAGAGCTGAATTGATAATCTTCCATATGGTAATGAATGCCATTAGGTTCCTTCAAAGGATGAAAACATAAAGAGCGTAAGACAAGTGTACATCTTCTCACAGACCTAGAGCCCCAATTGATAATCTTCCCATATAGTAATGAATGAAATGGGGATTCCTTCAAAGATGAAGACATAAAGATGTAAGACAAGTGTACATCTTCTCACCAGACCTAGATTGAATTGACAATCTTCCATATGGTAATGAATTGGTTCCTTCAAAGATGAAAAACATAAAGTGCGTAAGACAAGTGTACATCTTCTCACCAGACCTAGAGCTGAATTGATAATACTTCCCATATGTAATGAATTCAGTACAGTTTAACTAAAGATGAAAACATAAAGATGTAAGACAAGATTACATCTTCACCAGACCTGGGCTAAATTGCTGATAATCTTCCCATATGGTAATGAATGCAGCACAAGTTCCTTCAAGATGAAAACATAAAGAGCGTAAGACAAAGTGTACATCTTCTCTCCACACAGACCTAGAGCTGAATTGATAATCTTCCCATATGGTAATGAATGCAGCAGAGTTCCTTCAAAGATGAAACATAAAAGAGCGTAAGACAAAGTTACATCCTTCTCACCAGACCTAGAGTTGAATTGATAATCTTCCCCATGGTAATGAATGCAGTACAGTTCCAAGGCATCTTCACCAGACCTAGAGCTGAATCATTGATCTTGCCATATGGTAATGACTTAGATTTCCTTCAAAGATGAAGACATAAAGTAAGACAAGTGTACATCTTCTCACCAGGCCTAGAGCTGAATTGATAATCTTCCCATATGGTAATGAATGCAGTACAGTTCCTTCAAGATGAAGACATAAAGAGCGTAAGACAAGTGCATCTTCTCACCAGGCCTAGAGCTGAATTGATAATCTTCCCATATGGTAATGAATGCAGTACAGTTCCTTCAAATGAAGACATAAAGAAGACAAGAACATCTTCTCACCAGGCCCTAGTGAAGACTTCCCATATGGTAATGAATGCAGTACAGTTCCTTCAAAGATGAAGACATAAAAGAGCAAAGACAAGTGTACATCTTCTCACCAGACCTAGAGAGCTGAATTGATAATCTTCCCATATGGTAATGAATGCAGTACAGTTCCTTCAAAGATGAAGACATAAAAGAGCGTAAGAATTGATAATCTTCCCATATGATGAATTCGACCTAGAGCTTGAATTACAGTTCCTTCAAAGATGAAAAACATAAAGAGCGTAAGACAAGATTACATCTTCTCCACAGACCTATAGCTGAATTGATAATCTTCCCATGGTAATGAATGCATACCAGTTCCTTCAAAGATGAAAACATAAAGAGCGTAAGACAAGATTGTACATCTTCTCAACAGACCTAGAGCTGAATTGATAATCTTCCATATGGTAATGAATGCAGTAGAGTTCTTTAAAGATGAACTATGTAAAGGCGTAAGACAAGTGTACATCTTCTCACCAGACCTAGGCTGATTGATAATCTTCCCTATGGTAATGAATGAAGGCACAGTTCCTTCCAAAGATGAAGACATAAAGAGCGTAAGACAAGTACATCTTCTCACCAGACCTAGAGCTGAATTGATAATCTTCCATATGGTAATGAATTCAGTAGATTTCTCCAAAGATGAAAAAAACATAAAGAGTAAAACAAGTGTACATCTTCCTCTCAGACCTAGAGCTGAATTGATAATCTTCCCGCATGGTAATGAATCGTGGTAATTCCTTCAAAAGATGAAGACATAAAGAGCGTAAGACAAGTGTACATCTTCTCCTCACCAGGCCTAGAGCTGAATTGATAATCTTCCCATATGGTGTTCAGATTCAGTAGAGTTCCTTCAAAGATGAAAACATAAAGAGCGTAAGACAAGTGTACATCTTTCCACCAGACCTAGAGCTGAATTGATAATCTTCCCATATGGTAATGAATTCAGTACAGTTCTTTCAAAGATGAAAACATAAAGAGCGTAAGACAAGTGTACATCTTCTCACCAGACCTAGAACTGAATTGATAATCTGCCCATATGGTAAATGAATGCAGTAGTTCAGCAAAGATGAAAACGCAAAGAGCTGTAAGACAAGTGTACATCTTTCTCCACCAGACCTAGAGCTGATTGATAATCTTCCCATATGGTAATGAATGCAGCACAGTTCCTTCAAAGATGAAGACATAAAGAGTGAACAAAGTGTACATCTTCTCACCAGACCTAGAGCTGAATTGATAATCTTCCCATATGGTAAATGAATGCAGTAGAGTTCAAAGATGAAGACATAAAAATAAGACAAGTGTACATCTTCTCACCAGACCTAGAGCTGAATTCGATAATATCTTGCCATACAGTTCCTTCAAAGATGAAGAGATAAGACAAGTGTACATTTCCTTCAAAATATGGTAATGAATGCAGCACAGTTCATTCAAAGATGAAGACATAAAGAGCAAGACAAGTGTACATCTTCTCACCAGACCTAGAGCTGAATTGATAATCTTTCCCATATGGTAATGAATGAAGTAGAGTTCCCTTCAAAGATGAAGACATAAAGAGCGTAAGACAAGTGTACATCTTCTCACCAGACCTGGAGCTGAATTGATAATCTTCCCACATGGTAATGAATAGAGTTCCTTCAAAGATGAAACACAAAGACATAAGACGTAAGACAAATTAACACATCTTCTCACCAGACTTAGAGCTGAATTGACAATCTTCCATATGGTAGATTCCAGTACAGTTCCTTCAAAGATGAAAACATAAAGATGTGAACAAGATTACATCTTCACCAGACCTAGAGCTGAATTGATAATCTTCCCATATGGTATGAATGCAGTACAGTTCCTTCAAAGATGAAGAATAAAGAGCGTAAGACAAGTGTATCTTCTCAATTAGGCCTAGAGCTGAATTGATAATCTTCCCATATGGTAAATGAATGATAGAGTTCCTTCAAAGATGAAAACATAAAGATGTAAGACAAGTGTACATCTTTCTCACCAGACCCCAGAGCTGAACGATAATCTTCCCATATGGTAATGAATGCAGTACAGTTCCTTCAAAGATGAAGACATAAAGAGCGTAAGACAAGTGTACATCTTTCCAGACCTAGAGCTGAATTGATAATCTTCCCATATGGTAATGAATCCAGGACCAGTTCCTTCAAAATGAAGACATAAAGAGCGTAAGACAAGTGTACATCTTCACCAGACCTAGAGCTGAATTGACAATCTTCCCATATGGTAATGAATTTAGTACAGTTCATTCAAAGATGAAAAACATAAAAGAGCGTAAGACAAGTGTGGTACATCTTCTCACCAGACCTAGAGCTGAATTGATAATCTTCCCATATGGTAATGAATGCAGTACAGTTCCTTCAAAGATGAAGATAAAAGAGTGTAAGACAAGATTACATCTTCTCACCAGACCTAGAGCTGAATTGATAATCTTCCCATATGGTAAATGAATGAATAAAAGAGCGTAGAGTTCCTAGAGATGAATTGATAATCTTCCCAGACCTAGAGCTGAATTGATACATGGTTCAAAAGATGAAGACATAAAGAGCGTGAAAGGTACATCTTCTCACCAGACCCAGAGCTGAATTGATAATCTTCCCATATGGTAATGAATTGTAAGTTCCTTCAAAGATGAAGACATAAAGAGCGTAAGACAAGTGTACATCTTCTCACCAGACCTGGAAGCTGAATTGATAATCTTGCCATATGGTAATGAATTCACAGTTCCTTCAAAGATGAAGACATAAAGAGCGTAAGACAAGGTACATCTTCTCACCAGACCTAGAGCTGAATTGATAATCTTCCCACATGGTAATGAATGCAGTACAGTTCCTTCAAAGATGAAGACATAAAGAGCGTAAGACAAGTGTACATCTTCTCACCAGACCTAGAGCTGAATTGATAATCTTCCCCATATGGTAATGAATGCAGCAGAGTTCCTTCAAAGATGAAGACATAAATAGCGTAAGACAAGTGTACATCTTCTCTCCAGACCTAGAGCTGAAATTGACAATCTTCCCATATGGTAAATGAATTCAGTACAGTTCCTTCAAAGATGAAGACATAAAGACAAGACGTAAGACAAGTGTATATCTTCATTCAAAGATGAAGACCAAGACAAGTGTACCTAGAGCTGAATTGATAATCTTCCCATATGGTAAATGAATGAAGTAGGAGTTCGGTACAAAGAGCGTAAGACAAGTTCAAAAACCAGACCTAGAAATTGAAATCTTCCATATGGTAATGAATTCAGTACATAAAACATAAGACAAAGTGTACATCTTCTCACCAGACCTAGAGCTGAATTGACAATCTTCCCATATGGTAATGAATTCAGTACAGTTCCTTCAACGATGAAAACATAAAGATCGTAAAGACAAGTGTACATCTTCTCACCAGACCTAGAGCTGAATTGACACCTTCCTAGTATGGTAAATGAATTCAGTACAGTTCTTCAAAGATGAAAACATAAAGAGCGTAAGACAAGTGTACATCTTTCTCACAGACCTAAGAGCTGAATTGATAATTTCCATATGGTAAAGAATGCAGTACAGTTCTTCAAAGATGAAAAAAACATAAAGAGCGTAAACCAGACAGAGTGAATTGATCTTCTCACCAGACAGTTCCTTCAAAGATGAAGACATAAAGATGTAAGACATGCAATCTTCCCACCAGACCTAGAGCTGTATTGAAATGCCATATGGTAATGAATGGTAGAGTTCCTTCAAAGATGAAGACATAAAGAGCGAAGACAAGTGTGTACATCTTCTCACCAGACCTAGAGCTGAATTGATAATCTTCCCATATGGTAATGAATCAGTACAGTTCCTTCAAAGGTGAAAACATAAAGAGCGTAAGACAGGTGTACATCTTCTCACCAGACCCTGAGCTGAATTGATAATCTTCCCATTATGGTAATGAATGCAAGTTCCTTCAAAGATGAAAACATAAAAGAGCGTAAGACAAGTGTACATCTTCAAAAGACCTAGAGCTGAATCGATAATCTTCCCATATTCTCACCGAATGCTGTTGACAGTTCCCTTGGCCAATGAATTCATTAGTTCTTCAAGAATGAAAACATAAAGAGTAAGACAAGTGTACATCTTCTCACCAGACCTAGAGCTGAATTGATAAATCTTCCCATATGGTAATGAATGCAGCAGAGTTCCTTCAAAGATGAAGATATAAAGAGCGTGACAAGATTACATCTTCTCTAGACCTAGAGCTGATTTTATAATCTTCCCATATGGTAATGAATTCAGTACAGTTCTTCAAAGATGAAGAAGACATAAAGAGCGTGTAAGAAAGTGTGTACATCTTCTCACCAGACCTAGAGCTGGATTGATAATCTTCCCACATGGTAATGAATGCAGTAGAGTTCCTTCAAAAGATGAAGACATAAAGAGCAAAGACAAGTGTGTACATCTTCTCACCAGACCTAGAGCTGAATTGATAATCTTCCCATATGGTAATGAATGAAGTAGAGTTCTTCAAAGATAAAGAAAAGAGCGTAAAGACAAGTACATCTCTCACCAGACCTATAGAGCTGAATTGATAATCTTCCCATATGGTAATGAATGCAGTTTCAGTCTTTCCAAAGATGAAAAACATAAAAGGCGTAAGACAAGTGCACATCTTCTCACCAGACCTAGAGCTGAATTGATAATCTTCCCATATGGTAATGAATGCAGTACAGTTCCTTCAAAGATGAAACATAAAGAGCAAAGATTACATCTTCTCACCCAGACCTTAGAGCTGAATTGATAATTCCCATATGGTAATGAATGCAGTACAGTTCCTTCAAAGATGAAGACATAAAAGAGCGTAAGACAAGTGTAATCTTCCTGCCAGACCCAGGAGCTGAATTGATAATCTTCCCATATGGTAATGAATGCAGTACAGTTCCTTCAAAGATGAAGACATAAAAGAGCGTAAGACAAGTGTACATCTTCTCCCCACCAGACCTAGAGCTGAATTGATAATCCCCATATGCCTATGAATGCTGAAAAGATGAAAACATAAGATAATCTTTCCCATATGGTATGGTAATGAATGCAGTACAGTTCATTCAAAGATGAAGACATAAAAAAGCGTAAGACAAGTGTACATCTTCTCACCAGACCTAGAGCTGAATTGATAATCTTCCCATATGGTAATGAATGCAGTACAGTTCCTTCAAAAGATGAAGACATAAAAGAGCGTAAAGACAAGTGTACATCTTCTCACCAGGCCTAGAGCTGAATTGATAATCTTCCCATATGGTAATGAATGCAGTACAGTTCCTTCAAAGATTAAAGAGCGTGAAGACATAAGGCCTAGAGCTGAATAAATCTTCAAGTAATGTACATCTTCTCACCAGACCTAGGCTGAATTGATAATCTTCCCATATGGTAATGAATGAAGTACAGTTCCTTGAAGACAAGATGTACATCTTCTCCTCAGACCTAGAGCTGATAATCTTCCCATATGGTAATGAATGGCAGTAGAGTTCCTTCCAGATGAAGAAGGCAAGAGTAGGACAAGGGCATCTTCTCACCAGACCTAGAGCTGAAATTGATAATCTTCCCATATGGTAATGAATGAAGTACAGTTCTTCAAAGATGAAGACATAAAGAGCGTAAGACAAGTCACATCTTCTCACCAGACCTAGAGCTGAATTGATAATCTTCCCATATGGTAATGAATGCAGTTACAGTTCCTTCAAAGATGAAAACATAAAGAGCGTAAAGACAAGTACATCTTCTCACCAGACCTAGAGCTGAATTGGATAATCTTCCCATATGGTAATGAATGTGCAGTACAGTTCCTTCAACGATGAAGACATAAAAGAGCGTGAGACAAGTGTACATCTTCTCACCAGACCTAGAGCTGAATTGATAATCTTTCCTATATGGTAATGAATTCAGTACAGTTCCTTCTCAACAAAGATGAAAACATTCTTCAAAATGAGCATAAAAGTAAGACAAGTGTACATCTTCTCACCTAGGCCTAGAGCTGAATTGATAATAAAGGCTTCCCATACCTAGGTTGAATGAATGGGCGATGAGTTCCCTAAAGATGAAACATAAAGAGCGTAAGACAAGACGTTACATCTTCTCACCAGACCTAGAGCTGAATTGACTTCCATATGGTAAATCAGTACGTTCCAAAAGATGAAGACATAAAGAGCGTAAGACAAGTGTACATCTTCTCACCAGACTTAGGAGCTGAATTGATAATCTTGCCTTATATGGTACAGTTCAGAATGGTAAGACAAAGTTCATCTACTCAGATGAAGAATGAATCATAAAAGAGCGAGCGTAAGACAAGTGTACATCTTCTCACCAGACCTAGAAATTGAATTGATAATCTTCCCATATGGTAATGAATGAAGTAGAGTTCTTCAAAGATGAAGACATAAAGAGCGTAAGACAAGTGTACATCTTCTCACCAGACCTAGAGCTGAAATTGATAATCTTCCCATATGGTAATGAATTAATTACAGTTCCTTCAAAGATGAAGACATAAAGAGCGTAAGACAAGTGTACATCTACTCACCAGGCCTAGAGCTGAATTTGATAATCTTCCCATATGGTAATGAATGAAGTAGAGTTCATTCAAAAGATGATTAAAGAGCGTAAGACAAGTGGCCACATCTTCACCAGACCTAGAGCTGAATTGACAATCTTCCCATGGTAATGAATTTAGTACAGTTCCTTCCAAAGGTGAAAACATAAAGAGCGTGAGCAAGTGTACATCTTTCTCACCAGACCTAGAGCTGAATTCGATAATCTTCCCATATGGTAATGAATGCAGTACAGTTCATTCACAGTTCCTATCTTCTCCCAACTAGATGAATTGATAATCTTGCCATATGGTAATGAATGCAGTACAGTTCCTTCAAAATGAAGAACATAAGAGCGTAAGACAAGTGTACATCTTCTCACCAGACCTAGAGCTGAATTGATAATCTTCCCATATGGTAATGAATGCAGTACAGTTCCTTCAAAGATGAAGACATAAAGAGCGTGAGACAAGTGTACATCTTCTCACCGGACCTAGAGCTGAATTGATAATCTTCCCATATGGTAATGAATGCAGTACAGTTCCTTCAAAGATGAAGACATAAAGAGCGTAAGACAAGTGTACATCTTCTCACCAGACCTAGAGCTGAATTGACAATCTTCCCATATGGTAATGAATGCAGTACAGTTCCTTCAAAGATGAAAACATAAAAAGAAGCGTAAGACAAGTGAATTGACATCTTCTCAAAGATGAAGACCAGACCTAGACCAAGAGCTGAACGGATAATCTTCCCATAAGACAATGCAGTACAGTTCTCAAAAGATGAAGTATAAAGCGTAAAGACAAGTCATCTTCACCACCAGGCCTAGAGAGCTGCTGAATTGATAATCTTCCCATATGGTAATGAATGCAGACAAGTTCCTTCAAAGATGAAGACATAAAGAGCGTAAGATAAGGTAAGACAAGCTTCTCTCACAGACCTAGAGCTGAAATTGATAATCTTGCCATATGGTAATGAATGCAGTACAGTTCCTTCAAAGATGAAGAAGACAAGTACAAGACCTAGAGCTGAATTGATAATCATACAAAATGTAAGTAGAGTTCATGAAGACTTCTCTTCAGACCTAGAGCTGAATTGATAATCTTCCCATATGGTAATGAATGCAGATAAAACAAAGTTCCTTCAAAAATGAAGACGGTATGGTAAATGAATGCAGCATGTTCCTTCAAAGATGAAAATACAAAGTGTACAAGATTACTTCTTCACCAGACCTAGAGCTGAATCATTGATAATCTTCCCATACAGAATGAATCAGTACAGTTCCTTCAAAGATGAAGACATAAAGAGCGTAAGACAAGTGTACATCTTCTCACCAGGCCTAGAGCTGAATTGCTGAATTGGAAAGTCTTCCAAAGATGAAGACATAATAAGACAAGTGCAGAATGCTAATCTGGATACTTCCCAATGTTTCTTCAAAAGATGAAGACATAAAGAGCACGTAAGACAAGTGTACATCTTCTCACCAGACCTAGAGCTGAATTGATAATCTTCCCATATGGTAATGAATGCAGTAAAGTTAAAGAGCGTAAGACAAGGCAAGTAAAAGATGAAATCATAAAGAGCGTAAAGAGACAAGTGTACATCTTCTCACCAGACTAGAGCTGGAATTGATAATCTTCCCATGGTAATGAATGCAGTACAGTTCCCTTCAAAGATGAAGACATAAAGAGTAAGACAAGTGTACATCTTCTCACCAGACCTAGAGCTGAATTGATAATCTTGCCATATGGTAATGGCAAAGATGAAGACAATGAAAAACATAAAATGCACCCATAAAAAGTGAACAAGTGATAATCTTCCCAAGATGAAATCTTCCTATATGGTAATGACGAAAAGAAGTTCTTCAAAGATGAAGACATAAAGAGCGTAAGACAAGTGTACATCTTCTCACCAGACCTAGAGCTGAATTGATAATCTTCCATATGGTAATGAATGCAGTACAGTTCCTTCAAAGATGAAGACATAAAGAGCGTAAGACAAAGTGTACATCTTCTCACCAGACCTAGAGCTGAATTGATAATCTTCCCATATGGTAATGAATGACAAGTAAGTTCCTTCAAATAATCTTGATGAAGACATAAAGAAGCGTAAGACAAGTGTACATCTTCTCACCAGACCTAGAGCTGAATTGATAATCTTCCCATATGGTAAAGAATGCAGCACAGTTCCTTCAAAGATGAAGACATAAAAAGAGCAAGTAAGACAAGCTGATCTGATGTCCTCTTTCTCAAGATGAAAACCAGTGTGTACATAGAGAGCTGAATTGATAATCTTCCCATATGGTAAATGAATGCAGTACAGTTCCTTCAAAAGATGAAGACATAAAGAAGCGTAAGACAAATTGTACATCTTCTCACCAGGCCTAGAGCTGAATTGATAATCTTCCATATGTTAATGAATGCAGTACAGTTCATTCAAAGATGAAGACATAAAGAGATGTAAAGACAAGGTATCTTCTCACCAGACCTAGAGTTGAATTGATAATCTTCCTATATGGTAATGAATGCAGTACAGTTCCTTCAAAGATGAAGAACATAAGAGCGTAAGACAATTTACATCTTCTCACCAGGCCTAGAGCTGAAATTGATAATCTTCCCATATGGTAATGAATGCAATTCAGTTCCTTCAAAAGAATGAAGACATGAGAGCATCAAAACAAGTGTACATCTACTCACCAGGCCTAGAGCTAGATTGATAATCTTTCCTTATGGTAATGAATGCAGTACAGTTCATTCAAAAGATGAAGACATAAAGAGCGTAAAGACAAGTTGTGTCTTCTCACCAGGCCTAGGCTGATTGATAATCTTCCCATATGGTAATGAATACAGTACAGTTCATTCAAAGATGAGAACATAAGAGCGTAAAGACAAGTGTATGCATCTTCTCACCAGGCCTAGAGCAAATTGATAATCTTATATAGTAATGAATGCAGTACAGTTCATTCAAAGATGAAACATAAAGGCGTAAGACAAGTGTACATCTTCTCCCACCCAGGCCTAGAAGCTGAATTGATAATCTTCCATATGGTAATGAATTCAGTACAGTTCCTTCCAAAGATGAAGACATAAAGAGCGTAAAGACAAATTATGCATCTTCTCACCAGGCCTGGGAACTGGGTTGATAATCTTCCCCATGGTAATGAATGCAGTACAGTTCCTTCAAAAGATGAAGACATAAAGAGCGTATGACAAATTGCACATCTTCTCCCCAGGCCTAAAGCTGAATTGATAATCTTCCATATGGTAATGAATGCAGTACAGTTCATTCAAAAGATGAAGACGCAAGGCAAGACAAGTGTACATCTTCTCACGGGCCTGAAACTGACTTCCAATGGTAATGAATGCAGCTGCAGTTCATTCTCACGTAGACAGACCTAGAGCTGAATTGATAATCTTCCCATATGGTAATGAATGCAGTAGAGTTCCTTCAAAGATGAAGACATAAAGAGCGTAAAGACAAGTGTACATCTCTCACAGACCTGAGCTGAATTGATAATCTTCCCATATGGTAATGAATACAGTACAAGTCCTTCAAAGATGAAGACATAAGAGCGTAAGACAAGTGTACATCTTCTCTCCAGGCCCTAGAGCTGAATTGATGATCTTCCCATGGTAATGAATTCAGTACAGTTCCTTCTAAGGAGTAAGACATAAAGAGCGTAGACAAGTGTACATCTTCTCACCAGACCTAGAGCTGAATTGATAATCTTCCCATATGGTAATGAATTCAGTACAGTTCATTCAAAGATGAAGATATAAAAGAGCGTAAGACAAGTGTACATCTTCTCAACAGACCTAGGCTGAATTGACAATCTTCCTATATGGTAAAGAATTCAGTACAGTTCCTTCAAGATGAAAAACATAAAAAGAGCGTAAGACAGGCCTCTTCTCACCAGACCTAGAGCTGAATTGATAATCTTCCCCATATGCTAATAGATTACAATACAGTTCCTTCAAGATGAAGACATAAAAGAGCATAAAGACAAATTCACATCTTCTCAGATTGATAATCTTCCCATATGGTAATGAATGCAGTACAGTTCCTTCAAGATGAAGAAGACATAAAGAGCGTAGGACAAGTGTACATCTTCTCCGCAGACCCTGAAACTGAATTGATAATCTTCCCATAATGAGCCAAAGAATGCAACAGTTCCTTCAAAGATGTCTTCTCACCAGGCCTAGAGCTGAATTGATAATCTTCCCATATGGTAATGAATGCAGTACAGTTCCTTCAAAGATGAAGACATAAAGGCGTAAGACAAGTGTACATCTTCTCACCAGACCTAGAGCTGAATTGATAATCTTCCCATATGGTAATTAATGAGTACAGTTCATTTCAAAAGATGAAGACATAAGGCGTAAGACAAGTGTACATCTTCTCACCAGGCCTGGCTGAATTGATAATCTTCCCATATGGTAATGAATGCTGATACAGTTCCTTCAAAGATGAAGACATAAAGAAACGTAAGACAAGTGTACATCTTCTCACCCAGGCCTAGAGCTGATTGATAATCTTCCCCATGTTAATGAATGCAGTACAGTTCCTTCAAAGATGAAGACATAAGGCGTAAGACAAGTGTACATCTTCTCACCAGACCCTAGGCTGATTGATAATCTTCCCATATGGTAATGATGCAGTACAGTTCATTCAAAATATGAAAACATAAGGATATAAAGACAAGTGTACATCTTCTCACCAGGCCTAGAGCTGAATTGATAATCTTCCATATGGGGTAATGAATGCAGTACAGTTCCTTTAAAGATGAAGACATAAAGAGCGTAAGACAGAATTACAATGCATCTTCTTACCAGACCCTGTTGCGTTAGTAATCTTATATGGTAATGAATGCAGTACCAGTTCCTTCAAAGATGAAGAACTATAAAGGCGTAGGAACAGAACACATCTTCTCGCAGGCCTGAAGCTGAATTGATAATCTTCCCATATGGTAATAGAATGCAGTACAGTTCATTCCAAAAGAGAGTAGAAGATATAAAAGAGCGTAAGACAAGTGTACATCTTCTCACCAGACCTAGAGAAAGCTGAATTGATAATCTTCCCCATATGGTAATGAATGCAGTTCAGTTCCTTCAAAAGATGAAGACATAAAGAGCGTAAGACAAATTATATCTTCTCACCGGACACAGAAACTGAATAATATCTTCCATATGCTAATGAATGCAGTACAGTTCCTTCAAAGATGAAGACATAAAGAGCGTAAGACAAGTGTACATCTTCTCCCAGGCCTATAGAGCTGGTCGATAATCTTCCCATATATGGTAATGAATGCAGTACAGTTCCTTCAAAGATGAAGACATAAAAAGGCAGGACAAGTGTGCATCTTCTCACCAACCTCGAGCTGAATTATTGTCTTATATGGTAATGAATGCGAAATTACAGTTCCTTCAAAGATGAAACAGCAAAGGCCAAAGACAAATTGTACATCTTCTCTCACCAGGCCTAAAGCTGAATTGATAATCTTCCATGTATAGTATTGAATGCAGTATACAGTTCCTTCAAAGATGAAGACATAAAGAGCGTAAAGACAAATTGCATCTTCTCACAGACCTAGAGCTGGTGATAATCTTCCATATGGTAAAATTCAGTACAGTTCCTTCAAAGATGAAGACATAAAGAGCGTAAAGACAAATTGTACATCTTCTCACAGGCCTGAAACTGAATTGTAATCTTCCCATATGGTAATGAATGCAGTACAGTTCCTTCAAGATGAAAGCATAAAGAGCGTAAGACAAGTGTGCATCTTCTCACCAGGCCTAGGCTGAATTCGATAATCTTCCATATGGTAATGAATTTAGTACAGTTCATTCAAAGATGAAGATATAAAAAGGCGTAAGACAAGTGTACATCTTCTCAACAGACCTAGAGCTGAATTGATAATCTTCCATATGGTAAGAAATGTTCCTTCAAAGATGAAGACATAAAAGAGTACAGTTACACATCTTCTCACACCAGACCTAGAGACGCATTGAAATCTTCCATATGGTACAATTCAGTGAGATCTTCTCATGAAGACGCATAAAACGCTAAGACAAATTAATCTTCTCACCAGGCCTAGAACTGAATGCAGTACAGTTCCCACTATAAAGATGCAGTACAGTTCCTTCGAATGAAGCGTAAAGACAATAAGTGTACATCTTCTCACCAGGCCTGGAAACTGAATTGATAATCTTATGAAGGTAATGAATGCAGTACGGTTCATTCCAAAGATGAAGACATAAAGGCGTAAGGGACAAGTGTACATCTTCTCACCAGACCCTAGAGCTAATTGATAATCTTCCATATGGTAATGAATCTGATACCAGTTCCTTCAAAGATGAAGACATAAGAGCATGAACAAGTGTACATCTTCTCCGCCAGGCCCTAGAGCTGAATTGATAAATCTTCCCAATTAATGAATGCAGTACAGTTCCTTCAAATATGAAAAGCATAAAGAGCGTAAAGACAAGTGTATCTTCTTCTCACCAGACCTAGAGCTGGTTGATAATCTTCCCATATGGTAAAAGAATTCGTACTGTTTCCTTTAAAGATGAAACATAAAGGCATAAGACAAGTGTACATCTTCTCACAGGCCTAGAAACTGAATTGATAATCTTCCCATATGGTAATGAATGCAGTACGGATTCCTTCAAAGATGAAGACGCATAAAGAGCGTAAAGACAAAATTGCATCTTCTCACCAGGCCTAGAAGCTGGGTTGATAATCTTCCCTTATGGTAATAATGCAGTACAGTTCATTCAAAGATGAGATATAAAGAGCGTAAGACAAGTGTACATCTTCTCACCAGGCCTAGAGCTGAATTGATAATCTTCCATATGGTAATGAATGCAGTACAGTTCCTTCAAAGATGAAGACATAAAAGAGCATAAGACAATTGTACATCTTCTCACCAGACCTGGGGCGCTGGATTGATAATCTTCCCATATGGTAATGAATGCAGTACAGTTCCTTCAAAGATGAAATTTAAAAGAGCGTAAGACAAGTGTACATCTCTCCTGAGACCTAGGCTGATTGATAATCTTCCCATATGGTAATGAATGTTCAAAGATTTGGTTCCTTCAAAGATGAAGACATAAAAATGCAGTACAGTAAGACAAGACATAAGTACATCTTCTTCTCACCAGGCCTAGAGCTGAATTGATAATCTTCCCATATGGTAATAGATAGTACAGTTCCTTCAAAGATGAAGACATAAAGAGCGTAAGACAAGTGTACATCTTCTCACCAGACCTAGAGCTGAATTGATAATCTTCCCCATATGAAATAATGAAGATTACAGTTCCTTCAAAGATGAAGACATAAAAAGACAAAATGAGAGCTGAATAAATCTTCCCATATGGTAATGAATACAGTAACAAGTGAAGACATAAAGAGCGTAAAGACAAGTCTTCTCCACCAGGCCTAGAGCTGTTTGATAATCTTCCCATATGGTAATGAATGCAGTACAGTTCCTTCAAAGATGAAGACATAAAGGCGTAAACAAGTGTACATCTTCTTGCAGGCCTAGAGCTGAATTGATAATCTTCCCATATGGTAATGAATGCAGGTTCCTTCAAAGATGAAGACATAAAGAGCGTAAGACAAGTGTACATCTTCCTCACCAGGCCTAGAGCTGAATTGATAATCTTCCCATATGGTAATTAATGCAGTACAGTTCAAAGATTCAAGACAAGTGATCTTCTACCAGGCCTAAGAATTGATAATCTTCCCATAAAAATGCAGTACAGTTTGCTTTAAAAGATGAAGACAAAAGTGTAAGACAAGTGCATCTTCTCTCTGAGGCCTAGAGCTGAATTAGGATAATCTTCCCATATGGTATGAATACAGTACAGTTCCTTCAAAAGATGAAGACATAAAGAGCTAAGACAAGTGTACATCTTCTCACTGACCCTAGAAATGAATTGATAATCTTCCATATGGTAATAGATACAGTACAGTTCCTTCAAAGATGAAAGTATAAAGGCGTAAGACAAATTGGCCATCTTCTCTCCAGGCCTAGACCCAAATTGATAAATCTTCCCATATGGTAATAGATGTACAGTTCATTCAAGATGAAGATATAAAAAGAGCGTAAGACAAGTGTACATCTTCTCACCAGACCTGAGCTGAATTGATAATCTTCCATATGGTAATGAATGCAGTGGTTCCTTCAAAGATGAAGACATAAAGAGCGTAAGACAAAGTGTACATCTTCTCACCAGACCTATGGCTGGGTTGATAATCTTCCCATATGGTAATGAATGCAGTTCCTTCAGTTCCTTCAAAAGATGAAGACATAAAGAGCGTATAAGACAAGTGTACATCTTCTCCAAAAGAGCGTAGACCCTACCTAGAGCTGAATTGATAATCTTCCCCATATGGTAATGAATGCAGCATGGTTCGTAAAAGATGAAACACATAAGAGCGTATGACAAGTGTACATCTTCTCCCACCAGGCCTAGAGAGAGCTGAATTGATAATCTTCCCATATGGTAATGAATGCAGTACAGTTCCTTCAAAGATGAAGACATAAAGAGCGTAAGACAAGTGTACATCTTCTCACCAGGCCTAGAGCTGAATTGGGATAAATCTTCCCATATGGTAATGAATGCAGTACGGTTCCTTCAAAAGATGAAGACATAAAGAGCGTAAAGACAAGTGTACATCTTCTCACCAGACCTAGAGCTGAATTGATAATCTTCCATATGGTAATGAATGATAACAGTTCCTTCAAAGATGAAGACATAAGTAAGACAAGCATCTTCTCAAGGCCTAGAAACTGAATTGATAATCTTCCCATATGGTAATGAATGCAGTACAGACCTTCAAAGATGAAGACATAAAGAAGCGTCTCATCTTCACACCAGGCCTAGAGCTGAATTGATAATCTTTCCATATGGTAATGAATGCAGTACAAAGTCCTTCAAAGATGAAGACATAAGAGCGTAAGACAAGTGTACATCTTCTCCCAGGCCCTAGAGCTGAATTGATAATCTTCCCATATGGTAATGAATGCAGTACGTTCCTTCAAAGATGAAGTGACAAATTCACATCTTCTCTCAAAGACCTAGAGCTGAATTGATAATCTTCCCATATGGTAAAGAATTCAGTACAGTTCATTCAAAGATGAAGACATAAAAGAGCGTAAGACAGAGTGTACATCTTCTCCACCAGGCCTAGAGCTGAATTGATAATCTTCCCATATGGTAATGAATGCAGTACAGTTCATTCAAAGATGAAGACATAAAAAAGCGTAAGACAAGTGTACATCTTCTCACCAGGCCTAGAGCTGAATTGATAATCTTCCCATATGGTAATGAATGCAGTACAGTTCATTCAAAGATGAAGACATAAAGAGCGTAAAGACAAGTGTAAATTTTCTCACCAGGCCTAGAGCTGGAATTGATAATTTCCCATATGGTAATGAATAAGTACAGTTCCTTCAAAGATGAAGACATAAAGAGCGTAAGACAAGTGTTGATACATCTTCTCACCAAAGATGAAGACATAAAGAGCTGAATGTAATCTTCCCCAGGCCTAGAGCGAATTGGTAATATGGCAATGAATGCAGTACAGTTCTTCAAAGATGAAGACATAAGAGCGTAAGACAAGTGTACATCTTCTCCAGGCCTAGAGCTGAATTGATAATCTTCCCATATGGTAATGAATGCAGTACAGTTCCTTCAAAGATGAAGGACATAAAGGCGTAAGACAAGTGTACATCTTCTCACCAGGCCTAGAGCTGAATTGATAATCTTCCCATATGGTAATGAATGCAGTACAAAGTTCATTCAAAGATGAAGACATAAAGAGCGTAAAAGACAAAGTATACATCTTCTCACCAGACCCTAGAGCTGAATTGATAATCTTGCCATATGGTATGAATGCAGTACAGTTCCTTCAAGATGAAGAACATAAAAGAGCGTAAGACAAGTATTACATCTTCTCACCAGGCCTAGAGCTGAATTGATAATCTTTATATATGGTAATGAATGCAGTACAGTTCCTTCAAAGATGAGATAAAGAGCGTAAGACAAGTGTACATCTTCACCTGAAAATAGAGCTGAATTGATAATCTTCCATATGGTAAATGAACGTAGCATGTTCCTTCCAAAGATGAAGACATAAAGAGCGTAAGACAAGTAAAAACTTCTCCACCAGGCCTAGAGCTGAATTGATAATCTTCCCATGGTAATGAATGCAGTAGTTCCTCTAAAGATGAAGACACAAAGAGCGTGAGACAAGTGTGCATCTTCTCCAACAGACCTAAGAGCTGGGGTGATAACCCCATATGGTAATGAATGCAGTACAGTTCCTTCAAAGATGAAGACATGTCGAGCGTAAGACAAGTGTACATCTACTCACCAGACCTAGAGCTGAATTGATAATCTTCCCATAGTAATGAATGCAGTACAGTTCCTTCAAAAAGATGAAGACATAAAGACAAGCGTAGGACAAGTAATGAATCTTCTCCACCAAGACCTAGAGCTGAATTGATATAATCTTCCCCATATGGTAATGAATGCAGTACAGTTCGCTAAAGATGAAGACATAAAAGAGCGTAGAACAAGTGTACATCTTCTCACCAGGCCTAGAGCTGAATTGATAATCTTCCCATATGGTGATGTGATACCCAGTACAGTTCCTTCAAAATGAAGACATAAAGAGCGTAAGACAAGTGTATCTTCTCCCTACCCAGACCCTAGAGCTGAATTGATAATCTTCCATGGTAAAGAATTCAGTACAGTTCCTTCAAAGATGAAGACATAAAAAGCTAAGACAAGTGTTACATCTTCTCACCAGGCCCTAGAGCTGAATTGATAATCTTTATATGGTAATGAATGCAGTACAGTTCCATCAAATATGAAGACATAAAAGAGCGTAAGACAAGGTGTACATCTTCTCACCAGGCCTGGAGCTGAATTGATAATCTTCCCTTATGGTAAGGAATTCAGTACAGTTCCTTCAAAGATGAAGACATAAAGAGCGTAAGACAAGTGTACATCTTCTCACCAGGCCTAGAGCTGAATTGATAATCTTCCATATGGTAATGAATTCAGTACTTCAAAGATCCTTCATAAAGATGAAAGACATAAATCTTCTCACCAGGCGTAACACAAGTGTCCATGGTAATGAATACTTCTCCAAAGATGAAGACCTAGAGCTGAATTGTAATCTTCCCAGGTATGGTAAATATGTAATGAAGTACAGTTCCTTCAAAGATGAAGACATAAAGAGCGTAAGACAAGTGTACATCTTCTCACCCAGGCCTAGAGCTGAATTAATAATCTTCCCATATGGTAATGAATGGTATGAATGCTGCAGTACAAGGTTCCTTCAAAGGCCTGAAGACAAAAAGGTAATGAATGCAGTAAGATGAAGACATACAAGTGTACATCTTCTCCACACCAGGCCTAGAGCTGAATTGATAATCTTCCCATATGGTAATGAATGCAGTACAGTTCATTCAAAGATGAAGACATAAAGAGCGTAAGACAAATTATTGCATCTTCTCACCAGGCCTAGAGCTGAATTGATAATCTTGCCATATGGTAATGATATGCACAGTTCCTTCAAAGATGAAGACATAAAAAGGCATAAGACAAATTGTACATCTTCTCCACCAGCCTAGAGCTGAATTGATAATCTTCCCATATGGTAATGAATGCAGTACAAGTTCCTTCAAAGATGAAGACATAAAGAAGCGTAAAGACAAGTGTACATCTTCTCACTGTGACCTAGAAGCTGAATTGATAATCTTCCCATATGGTAATGAATGCGGTACAGTTCTGTTCAAAGATAGAACATAAAGAGCGTAAAGACAAATTGTACATCTTCTCACCAGGCCTAGAGCTGAATTGATAATCTTCCCATATGGTAAAAGAATGCAGTACAGTTCCTTCAAAGATGAAGACATAAAGAGCGTAAGACAAGTGTACATCTTCTCACCAGGCCTGAAGCTGAATTGATAATCTTCCCATATGGTAATGAATGCAGTACAGTTCCTTCAAAGATGAAGATATAAAGAGCGTGAGACAAGTGTACATCTTCTCACCAGACCTAGAGCTGAATTGATAATCTTCCCATATGGTAATGAATGCAGTACAGTTCATTTCAAAGATGAAGATAAAAGAGCGTAAGACAAGTGTACATCTTCTCACCAGACCTGAAGCTGAATTGACAATCTTCCCATATGGTAATGAATGCAGTAGAGTTCTTCAAAAGATGAAACGCATAAGATCGTAAGACAAGTGTACATCTTCTCACCAGGCCTAGAGCTGAATTGACAATCTTCCATATGGTAATTGCAGTACAGTTCTTCAAAGATGAAGACATAAAGAGCGTATGACAAGGTACATCTTTCACCAGGCCTAGAGCTGATTGATAATCTTCCATATGGTAATGAATACACAGTTCCTTCCAAAGATGAAGACATAAAGAGCGTAAGACAAGTGTACATCTTCTCACCAGGCCTAGAGCTGAATTGATAATCTTCCCATATGGTAATGAATGCAGTACAGTTCCTAAAAGATGAAGACATAAAAGAGCATTAAGACAAGTGTACATCTTCTCACCAGACCTAGAGCTGAATTGGTAATCTTCCCATATGGTAAAGAATTCAAAATACAGTTCCTTCAAAGATGAAGACATAAAGAGCGTAAGACAAGTGTACATCTTCTCTCACCAGGCCTAGAGCTGAATTGATAATCTTCCCATATGGTAATGAATGTGCAGTACAGTTCGTTCAAAGATGAAGACATAAAGAGCGTAAGACAAGTGTACATCTTCTCACCAGGCCTAGAGCTGAATTGATAATCTTGCCATATGGTAATGAATGCAGTACAGTTCCTTCAAAGATGAAGACATAAAGAGCGTAAGACAAGTATACATCTTCTCACCAGACCTAGAGCTGAATTGATAATCTTCCCATATGGTAATAGATGCAGTACAGTTCATTCCAAAGATGAAGACATAAAAGAGCGTAAGACAAGTGTACATCTTCTCACCAGGCCTAGAGCTGAATTGATAATCTTCCCATATGGTAATGAATGCAGTACAGTTCCTTCAAAGATGAAGACATAAAAGAGCGTGACAAAATTCTTATCTTCTCACCAGACCTAGAGCTGAATTGATAATCTTCCCATATGGTAATGAATGGCATACAGTTCCTTCAAAGATGAAGACATAAAGAGCGTAAGACAAGTGTACATCTTCTCACCAGACCTAGAGCTGAATTGATAATCTTCCCATATGGTAATGAATGCAGTACAGTTCCTTCAAAGATGAAGACATAAGAGCGTAAGACAAGTTACATCTTCTCACCAGGCCTAGAGCTGAATTGATAATCTTCCCATATGGTAATGAATGCAGTACAGTTCCTTCAAGATGAAGACATAAAGAGCGTAAGACAAGTGTACATCTTCTCACCAGACCTAGAGCTGAATTGATAATCTTCCCATATGGTAATGAATGCAGTACAGTTCCTTCAAAAGATGAAGACATAAAGAGCGTTAAAGACAAGTGTACATCTTCTCACCAGGCCTAGAAGCTGAATTGATAATCTTCCATATGGTAATGAATGCAGTACAGTTCCTTCAAAGATGAAGACATAAAGGCGTAAGACAAAGGCATCTTCTTCTGCAGACCTAAACTGAATTGATAATCTTCCATATGGTAATGAATGCAGTACAGTTCCTTCAAATGAAAACATAAAAGGCGTAAGACAAGTGTACATCTTCTCACCAGGACCTAGAGCTGAATTGATAATCTTCCCATATGGTAATGAATGCAGTACAGTTCCTTCAAAAGATGAAGACATAAAAGAGCGTAAGACAAATGTACATCTTCTCACCAGACCTAGAGCTGAATTGATAATCTTCCCATATGCTAATAATGTACAGTTCCTTCAAAGATATGCAGTAAAGAGCGTAAGACAGTTCCTTCAAAGATAGAGCTGAAGACTTCCATAAAGTAATGAATGCGATAAAGACAAATTAAGACAAGTGTGCATCTTCTCACCAGACCTAGAGCTGAATTGATAATCTTCCCATATGGTAATGAATGCCATACAGTTCCTTCAAAGATGATATAAAGAGTAAGACAGTTCTTTCAAAATTGATAATCTTCCCATATGGTAATGAATGCAACATAAAAAAGAGCGTAAAGACAAGTGTACATCTTCTCACCAGGCCTAGAGCTGAATTGATAATCTTCCATATGGTAATGAATGCAGTACAGTTCTTTCAAAGATGAAGACATAAAAAAAGCGTAAGACAAGTGTACATCTTCTCACCAGACCTAGAGCTGAATTGATAATCTTCCCATATGGTAATGAATGCAGTACGGTTCAAGACACTTCGTGAAAGATGAAGACATAAATCTTCCCATATGAGCGTAAGACAAAATGTGTACATCTTCTCCCAGGCCTAGAGCTGAATTGATAATCTTCCTTATGGTAATGAATTCAGTACAGTTCATTCAAAGATGAAGACATAAAGAGCGTAAGACAAGTGTACATCTTCTCACCAGACCTAGAGCTGAATTGATAATCTTCCATATGGTAATGAATGCAGTACAGTTCATTCAAAGATGAAGACATAAAGAGCGTAAGACAAGTGTACATCTTCTCACCAGGCCTAGAGCTGAATTGATAATCTTCCCATATGGTAATGAATGCAGTACAGTTCCTTCAAAGATGAAGACATAAAAGGAGTAAGACAAGGTACATCTTCTCACCAGACCTAGAGCTGAATTGATAATCTTCCCATATGGTAATGAATGCAGTACAGTTCCTTTTCAAAGATGAAGACATAAGAGCGTAAAGACAAGTGGACATCTTCTCAAAGTGGTACAGGCCTAGAGCTGAATTGATAATCTTCCCATATGGTAATGAATGCAAAGTACAGTTCCTTCAAAGATGAAGACATAAAGAGCGTAAGACAAGTGTACATCTTCTCACCAGGCCTAGAGCTGAATTGATAATCTTTCATATGGTAATGAATGCAGTACAGTTCTTCAAATCTTCCCTGATGAAGACATAAAGAGCGTAAGACAAGTGTACATCTTCTCACCAGGCCTAGAGCTGAATTGATAATCTTCCCATATGGTAATGAATGCAGTACAGTTCCTTCAAAAGATGAAGACATAAAAGAGCGTAAGACAAGTGCATCTTCTCACCAGACCTAGAGCTGAATTGATAATCTTCCCATATGGTAATGAATGCAGTACAGTTCCTTCAAAGATGAAGACATAAGAGCGTAAGACAAGTGACATCTTCTCACCAGACCTAGAGCGAATTGATAATCTTCCCATATGGTAATGAATGCAGTACAGTTCCTTCAAAGATGAAGATATAAAAGAGCGTAAAGACAAGTGTACATCTTCTCACCAGGCTAGAGCTGAATTGATAATCTTCCCATATGGTAATGAATGCAGTACATGTTCATTCAAAGATGAAGACATAAAGAAGCGTAAGACTTCTCACCAGGCTCGGCAGTGCATCTTCTTCTCACCAATGCAGTACGGCCTAGAAGATGCTGAATAAGATAATCTTCCATATGGTAATGAATGCAGTACAGTTCCTTCAAAGATGAAGACATAAAGAGCGTAAGACAAGTGTGTACATCTTCTCACCCAGGCCTAGAGCTGAATTGATAATCTTCCCATATGGTAATGAATTCAGTACAGTTCCTTCAAAGATGAAAACATAAAGAGCGTAAGACAAGTGTGCACATCTTCTCCTGAAGGCCTAGAGCTGAATTGATAATCTTCCCATATGGTAATGAATGCAGTACAGTTCCTTCAAAGATGAAGACATAAGAGCGTAAGACAAGTGTACATCTTCTCACCAGACCTAGAGCTGAATTGATAATCTTCCCATATGGTAATGAATTCGTACAGTTCCTTCAAAAGATGAAGACATAAAAGCGTAAGACAAGTTGTACATCTTCTCACCAGGCCTAGAGCTGAATTGATAATCTTCCCATATGGTAATGAATGCAGTACAGTTCCTTCAAAGATGAAAACACATAAAGAGCGTAAGACAAGTGTACATCTTCTCACCAGACCTGGAGCTGAATTGATAATCTTCCCATATGGTAATGAATGCAGTACAGTTCCTTCAAAGATGAAGACATAAAGAGCGTAAGACAAGTGTACATCTTCTCACCAGACCTAGAGCTGAATTGATAATCTTCCCATATGGTAATGAATGCAGTACAGTTCCTTCAAAGATGAAGACATAAAAGGCGTAAGACAAGTGTACATCTTCTCTCAGACCTAGAGCTGAATTGATAATCTTCCCATATGGTAATGAATTAGGTACAGTTCCTTCAAAGATGAAGACATAAAGAGCGTAAGACAAGTGTACATCTTCTCACCAGACCTAGGAGCTGAATTGATATCTTCCCATATGGTAATGAATGCAGTACAGTTCGTTCAAAGATGAAGACAAAGAGCGTAAGACAAGTGTACATCTTCTCACCAGGCCTAGAGCTGAATTGATAATCTTCCCATATGGTAATGAATGCAGTACAGTTCCTTCAAAGATGAAGACATAAAAGAGCGTAAAGACAAGTGTACATCTTCTCCCCAGACCTAGAGCTGAATTGATAATCTTCCCATATGGTAATGAATGCAGTACAGTTCCTTCAAAGATGAAGACATAAAGAGCGTAAGACAAGTGTACATCTTCTCACCAGGCCTAGAGCTGAATTGATAATCTTCCCATATGGTAATGAATGCAGTACAGTTCATTCAAAGATGAAGACATAAAAGCGTAAGACAAGTGTACATCTTCTCCACTGGGGCCTAGAGCTGAATTGATAATCTTCCCATATGGTAATGAATGCAGTACAGTTCATTCAAAGATGAAGACGCAAAAGAATGCGTAAGACAAGTGTACATCTTCTCTCACCAGACCTAGAGCTGAATTGATAAATCTTCCCATATGGTAATGAATGCAGTACAGTTCCTTCAAAGATGAAGACATAAAGAGCGTAAGACAAGTGTACATCTTCTCACCAGGCCTAGAGCTGAATTGATAATCTTCCCATATGGTAATGAATGCAGTACAGTTCCTTCAAAGATGAAGACATAAAAAGAGCGTAAGACAAGTGTACATCTTCTCACCAGACCTGGAGCTGAATTGATAATCTTCCCATATGGTAATGAATGCAGTACAGTTCCTTCAAAAGATGAAGACATAAAGAGCGTAAGACAAGTGTACATCTTCTCACCAGACCTAGAGCTGAATTGATAATCTTCCATATGGTAATGAATGCAGTACAGTTCCTTCAAAGATGAAGACATAAAGAGCGTAAGACAAGTGTACATCTTCTCCCAGACCTAGAGCTGAATTGATAATCTTCCCATATGGTAATGAATGCAGTACAGTTCCTTCAAAGATGAAGACATAAAAGAGCGTAAAGACAAGTGTACATCTTCTCACCAGACCTAGAGCTGAATTGATAATCTTCCCAATATGGTAATGAATGCAGTACAGTTCCTTCAAAGATGAAGACATAAAGAGCGTAAGACAAGTGTACATCTTCTCACCAGACCTAGAGCTGAATTGATAATCTTCCCATATGGTAATGAATGCAATAGAGTTCCTTCAAAGATGAAAACAAAGAGCGTAAAGACAAGTGTACATCTTCTCACCAGACCTAGAGCTGAATTGATAATCTTCCCATATGGTAATGAATGCAGTACAGTTCCTTCAAAGATGAAGACATAAAGAGCGTAAGACAAGTGTACATCTTCTCACCAGGCCTAGAGCTGAATTGATAATCTTCCCATATATGGTAATGAATGCAGTACAGTTCCTTCAAAAGATGAAGACATAAAGAGCGTAAGACAAGTGTACATCTTCTCACCAGACCTAGAGCTGAATTGATAATCTTCCCCATATGGTAATGAATGCAGTACAGTTCCTTCAAAGATGAAGACATAAAGAGCGTAAGACAAATGTACATCTTCTCACCAGGCCTAGAGCTGAATTGATAATCTTCCCATATGGTAATGAATGCAGTACAGTTCCTTCAAAAGATGAAGACATAAAGAGCGTAAGACAAGTGTACATCTTCTCACCAGACCTAGAGCTGAATTGATAATCTTCCCATATGGTAAAGAATTCAGTACAGTTCCTTCAAAGATGAAGACAAAAAAGCGTAAAGACAAGTGTACATCTTCTCACCAGGCCTAGAGCTGAATTGATAATCTTCCCATATGGTAATGAATGCAGTACAGTTCCTTCAAAGATGAAGACATAAAGGCGTAAGACAAGTGTACATCTTCTCACCAGACCTAGAGCTGAATTGACAATCTTCCCATATGGTAAAGAATTCAGTACAGTTCCTTCAAAGATGAAGACATAAAGAGCGTAAAGACAAGTGTACATCTTCTCACCAGGCCTAGAGCTGAATTGATAATCTTCCCATATGGTAATGAATGCAGTAGAGTTCCTTCAAAGATGAAGACATAAAGAATGCGTAAATGACAAGTGTACATCTTCTCTCCACCAGACCTAGAGCTGAATTGATAATCTTCCCATATGGTAAAGAATGCAGTACAGTTCCTTCAAAAGATGAAGACATAAAAGCGTAAGACAAGTGTACATCTTCTCACCAGACCTAGAAGCTGAATTGATAATCTTCCCATATGGTAATGAATTCAGTACAGTTCCTTCAAAGATGAAGACATAAAAGGCGTAAGACAAGTGTACATCTTCTCACCAGACCTAGAGCTGAATTGATAATCTTCCCATATGGTAATGAATGCGGTACAGTTCCTTCAAAGATGAAGACATAAAGAGCGTAAGACAAGTGTACATCTTCTCACCAGACCTAGAGCTGAATTGATAATCTTCCCATATGGTAATGAATGCAGTACAGTTCCTTCAAAAAGATGAAGACATAAAGAGCGTAAGACAAGTGTACATCTTCTCACCAGACCTAAGAGCTGAATTGATAAATCTTCCCATATGGTAATGAATGCAGTACAGTTCCTTCAAAGATGAAGACATAAATGCGTAAGACAAGTGTACATCTTCTCACCAGACCTAGAGCTGAATTGATAATCTTCCCATATGGTAATGAATGCCAGTAATTCCTTCAAAGATGAGGACATAAAGAATGCAGTCTTCTCACCAGACCTAGAGCTGAATTGAAGATCTTCCCATATGGTAATAGATTGCAGTACAGTTCCTTCAAAGATGAAAACATAAAGAGCGTAAGACAAGTGTACATCTTCTCACCAGACCTAGAATGAATTGATAATCTTCCCATATGGTAATGAATGCAGTACAGTTCCTTCAAAGATGAAGACATAAAAAGGCGTAAGACAAGTGTACATCTTCTCACCAGACCTAGAGCTGAATTGATAATCTTCCCATATGGTAATGAATTCAGTACAGTTCCTTCAAAGATGAAGACATAAAAGAGCGTAAGACAAGTGTACATCTTCACCAGACCTAGAGCTGAATTGATAATCTTCCCATATGGTAATGAATGCAGTACAGTTCCTTCAAAAGATGAAAACATAAAAGAGCGTAAGACAAAGTTGCATCTTCTCACCAGACCTAGAGCTGAATTGATAATCTTCCCATATGGTAATGAATGCAGTACAGTTCCTTCAAAGATGAAGACATAAAAGAGCGTAAGACAAGTGTACATCTTCTCACCAGACCTAGAGCTGAATTGATAATCTTCCCCATATGGTAATGAATGCGGTACCGTTCCTTCAAAGATGAAGACATAAGAGCGTAAGACAAGTGTATCTTCTCACCAGACCTAGAGCTGAATTGATAATCTTCCCTATGGTAATGAATTCAGTACCGTTCCTTCAAAAGATGAAGACATAAAGAGCGTAAGACAAGTGTACATCTTCTCACCAGACCTAGAGCTGAATTGATAATCTTCCCATATGGTAATGAATTCAGTACAGTTCCTTCAAAAGATGAAAACATAAAGAGCGTAAGACAAGTGTACATCTTCTCCTCACCAGACCTAGAGCTGAATTGATAATCTTCCCATATGGTAATGAATTCAGTACAGTTCCTTCAAAGATGAAGACATAAAGAGCGTAAGACAAGTGTACATCTTCTCACCAGACCTAGAGCTGAATTGATAATCTTCCCATATGGTAATGGAATGCAGTACAGTTCCTTCAAAGATGAAAACATAAAAGAGCGTAAGACAAGTGTACATCTTCTCACCAGACCTAGAGCTGAATTGATAATCTTCCATATGGTAATGAATGCAGTACAGTTCCTTCAAAGATGAAGACATAAAGAGCGTAAAGACAAGTGAATTACATCTTCTCACCAGACCTAAAGCTGAATTGATAATCTTCCCATATGGTAATGAATGCAGTACAGAAAGTTCCTTCAAAGATGAAAACATAAAAGAGCGTAAGACAAAGTGTACATCTTCTCACCAGACCTAGAGCTGAATTGATAATCTTCCATATGGTAATGAATGCAGTACAGTTCCTTCAAAGATGAAGACATAAAAGAGCGTAAGACAAGTGTACATCTTCTCACCAGACCTAGAAGCTGAATTGATAATCTTCCCATATGGTAATGAATGCAGTACAGTTCCTTCAAAGATGAAGACATAAAGAGCGTAAGACAAGTGTACATCTTCTCACCAGACCTAGAGCTGAATTGATAATCTTCCCATATGGTAATGAATGCAGTACAGTTCCTTCAAAGATGAAGAACATAAAGAGCGTAAGACAATTGCATCTTCTCACCAGACCTAGAGCTGAATTGATAATCTTCCCATATGGTAATGAATTTAGTAAGTTCCTTCAAAGATGAAGACATAAAGAAGCGTAAGACAAGTGTACATCTTCTCACCAGACCTAGAGCTGAATTGACAATCTTCCCATATGGTAATGAATTAGGTACAAGTTCCTTCAAAGATTGAAGATCTTCCCAAAAATGAATGCGTAAGACAAAAGTGTACATCTTCTCTTCTCCAGACCTAGAGCTGAATTGATAATCTTCCATATGGTAATGAATGCAGTACAGTTCCTTCAAAGATGAAGACATAAAGAGCGTAAGACAAGTGTACATCTTCTCACCAGACCTAGAGCTGAATTGATAATCTTCCCATATGGTAATGAATTCAAGTACAGTTCCTTTTCAAAAGATGAAGACATAAAGAGCGTAAGACAAGTGTACATCTTCTCACCAGACCTAGAGCTGAATTGATAATCTTCCATATGGTAATGAATGCAGTACAGTTCCTTCAAAGATGAAAACATAAAGAGCGTAAGACAAGTGTACATCTTCTCACCAGACCTAGAGCTGAATTGATAATCTTCCCATATGGTAATGAATGCAGTACAGTTCCTTCAAAGATGAAGACATAAAGAGCGTAAGACAAGTGTACATCTTCTCACCAGACCTAGAGCTGAATTGATAATCTTCCCATATGGTAATGAATGCAGTACAGTTCCTTCAAAGATGAAGACATAAAGAGCGTAAGACAAGTGTACATCTTCTCACCAGACCTAGAGCTGAATTGATAATCTTCCCATATGGTAATGAATGCAGTACAGTTCCTTCAAAGATGAAGACATAAAGCGTAAGACAAGTGTACATCTTCTCACCAGACCTAGGCTGAATTGATAATCTTCCCATATGGTAATGAATTCAGTACAGTTCCTTCAAAGATGAAGACATAAGAGCGTAAGACAAGTGTACATCTTCTCACCAGACCTAGAGCTGAATTGATAATCTTCCCATATGGTAATGAATGCAGTACAGTTCCTTCAAAGATGAAGACATAAAGAGCGTAAAGACAAGTGTACATCTTCTCACCAGACCTAGAGCTGAATTGATAATCTTCCCATATGGTAATGAATTCAGTACAGTTCCTTCAAAGATGAAGACATAAATAGCGTAAGACAAGTGTACATCTTCTCACCAGACCTAGAGCTGAATTGATAATCTTCCCATATGGTAATGAATTCAGTACAGTTCCTTCAAAGATGAAGACATAAGAGCGTAAGACAAGTGTACATCTTCTCACCAGACCTAGGAAGCTGAATTGATAATCTTCCCATATGGTAATGAATGCAGTACAGTTCCTTCAAAGATGAAGACATAAAGAGCGTAAGACAAGTGTACATCTTCTCACCAGACCTAGAGCTGAATTGATAATCTTCCCATATGGTAATGAATGCAGTACAGTTCCTTCAAAGATGAAAACATAAGAGCGTAAGACAAGTGTACATCTTCTCACCAGACCTAGAGCTGAATTGATAATCTTCCCATATGGTAATGAATGCAGTACAGTTCCTTCAAAAAGATGAAAACTTCTCACCATAAAGCTGAATTGATAATCTTAATGGTAATGACAGTTCTGTACATAAAGGCGTAAACACTCTTCTCACCAGACCTGGAAGCTGAATTGATAATCTTCCCATATGGTAATGAATGCAGTACAGTTCCTTCAAAGATGAAGACATAAAGAGCGTAAACAAGTGTACATCTTCTCACCAGACCTAGAGCTGAATTGATAATCTTCCCATATGGTAATGAATGCAGTACAGTTCCTTCAAAGATGAAGACATAAAGAGCGTAAGACAAGTGTACATCTTCTCTCACCAGACCTGGAGCTGAATTGATAATCTTCCCATATGGTAATGAATGCAGTACAGTTCCTTCAAAGATGAAACATAAAAGAGCGTAAGACAAGTGTACATCTTCTCACCAGACCTAGAGCTGAATTGATAATCTTCCCATATGGTAATGAATGCAGTACAGTTCCTTCAAAAGATGAAGACATAAAGAGCGTAAGACAAGTGTACATCTTCTCACCAGACCTAGAGCTGAATTGATAATCTTCCCATATGGTAATGAATGCAGTACAGTTCCTTCAAAGATGAAGACATAAATAGCGTAAGACAAGTGTACATCTTCTCACCAGACCTAGAGCTGAATTGATAATCTTCCCATATGGTAATGAATTCAGTACAGTTCCTTCAAAGATGAAGACATAAGAGCGTAAGACAAGTGTACATCTTCTCACCAGACCTAGAGCTGAATTGATAATCTTCCCATATGGTAATGAATGCAGTACAGTTCCTTCAAAGATGAAGACATAAAGAGCGTAAAGACAAGTGTGCATCTTCTCACCAGACCTAGAGCTGAATTGATAATCTTCCCATATGGTAATGAATGCAGTACAGTTCATTCAAAGATGAAACATAAAGAGCGTAAGACAAGTGTACATCTTCTCACCAGGCCTAGAGCTGAATTGATAATCTTCCCATATGGTAATGAATGCAGTACAGTTCCTTCAAAGATGAAGACATAAAGAGCGTAAAGACAAGATTACATCTTCTCACCAGACCTAGAGAGCTGAATTGATAATCTTCCCATATGGTAATGAATGCAGTACAGTTCCTTCAAAGATGAAGACATAAAAGAGCGTAAACAAGTGTGCATCTTCTCACCAGACCTAGAGCTGAATTGATAATCTTCCCATATGGTAATGAATGCAGTAGAGTTCCTTCAAAGATGAAGACATAAAGAGCGTAAAGACAAGTGTACATCTTCTCACCAGACCTAGAGCTGAATTGATAATCTTCCCATATGGTAATGAATTCATAAGTTCCTTCAAAGATGAAGACATAAAGGCGTAAGACAAGTGTACATCTTCTCAACCAGACCTAGAGCTGAATTGATAATCTTCCCATATGGTAATGAATTCAGTTCAGTTCCTTCAAAGATGAAGACATAAAGAGCGTAAGACAAGTGTACATCTTCTCACCAGACCTAGAGCTGAATTGATAATCTTCCCATATGGTAATGAATTCAGTACAGTTCCTTCAAAGATGAAGACATAAAGAGCGTAAGACAAGTGTACATCTTCTCCGCCAGACCTAGAGCTGAATTGATAATCTTCCCATATGGTAATGAATTCAGTACAGTTCCTTCAAAGATGAAAACATAAAGAGCGTAAGACAAGTGTACATCTTCTCACCAGACCTGGAGAGCTGAATTGATAATCTTCCCATATGGTAATGAATGCAGTACAGTTCCTTCAAAGATGAAGACATAAAGAGCGTAAGACAAGTGTACATCTTCTCACCAGACCTAGAGCTGAATTGACAATCTTCCCATATGGTAATGAATGGTAAGTACAGTTCCTTCAAAGATGAAAACATAAAGAGCGTAAGACAAGTGTACATCTTCTCACCAGACCTAGAGCTGAATTGATAATCTTCCCATATGGTAATGAATTCAGTACAGTTCCTTCAAAGATGAACATAAAGAGCGTAAGACAAAGTGTACATCTTCTCACCAGACCTAGAGCTGAATTGATAATCTTCCATATGGTAATGAATGCAGTACAGTTCCTTCAAAGATGAAAACATAAAGAGCGTAAGACAAGTGTACATCTTCTCCTGCCAGACCTAGAGCTGAATTGATAATCTTCCCATATGGTAATGAATGCAGTACAGTTCCTTCAAAGATGAAGACATAAAGAGCGTAAGACAAGTGTACATCTTCTCCAGACCTAGAGCTGAATTGATAATCTTCCCATATGGTAATGAATGCAGTACAGTTCCTTCAAAGATGAAAACATAAATAGCGTAAGACAAGTGTACATCTTCTCACCAGACCTAGAGCTGAATTGATAATCTTCCCATATGGTAATGAATGCAGTACAGTTCCTTCAAAGATGAAGACATAAAAAGCGTAAGACAAGTGTACATCTTCTCACCAGACCTAGAGCTGAATTGATAATCTTCCCATATGGTAATGAATGCAGTACAGTTCATTCAAAGATGAAGACATAAAAAGAGCGTAAGACAAGTGTACATCTTCTCACCAGACCTAAAGCTGAATTGATAATCTTCCCATATGGTAATGAATGCAGTACAGTTCATTCAAAGATGAAAACATAAAAGAGCGTAAGACAAATTATTACATCTTCTCACCAGACCTAGAGCTGAATTGATAATCTTCCCATATGGTAATGAATGCAGTACAGTTCCTTCAAAGATGAAGACATAAAGAGCGTAAGACAAGTGTACATCTTCTCACCAGACCTAGAGCTGAATTGATAATCTTCCCATATGGTAATGAATGCAGTACAGTTCCTTCAAGATGAAGACATAAAATAGCGTAAGACAAGTGTACATCTTCTCACCAGACCTAGAGCTGAATTGATAATCTTCCCATATGGTAATGAATTCAGTACAGTTCCTTCAAAGATGAAGACATAAAGAGCGTAAGACAAGTGTACATCTTCTCACAGACCTAGAGCTGAATTGATAATCTTCCCATATGGTAATTCCTTTCAATGCATAAAGAGCGTACAGTTCATTCAAAGATGAAGACTTCCATAAAGAGCGTAAGACAAGTGTACATCTTCTCCCCACCAGACCTAGAGCTGAATTGATAATCTTCCCATATGGTAATGAATGCAATACAGTTCCTTCAAAGATGAAACATAAAGAGCGTAAGACAAGTGTACATCTTCTCACCAGACCTAGAGCTGAATTGATAATCTTCCCATATGGTAATGAATGCAGTACAGTTCCTTCAAAGATGAAAACATAAAAGAGCGTAAGACAAGTGTACATCTTCTCACCAGACCTAGAGCTGAATTGATAATCTTCCATATGGTAATGAATGCAGTACAGTTCCTTCAAAGATGAAGACATAAAGAGCGTAAGACAAGTTGTACATCTTCTCCAGACCTGGAGCTGAATTGATAATCTTCCCATATGGTAATGAATGCATCTTCTCACCAGTACAGTTCTTTCAAAGATGAAGACATAAAAAGAGCGTAAAGACAAGTGTACATCTTCTCACCAGACCTAGAGCTGAATTGATAATCTTTTCCATATGGTAATTCCTTCAAAATGAAGACATAAATAGCGTAGACAAGTTCATCTTCTCAAGAGGAAGATTGATAATCTTCCCAGAATAGATGCAGTACAGTTCCTTCAAAATGAAGATATAAAGGAGGCGTAAAGACAAGTTCTCTCCAGACCTAGAGCTGAATTGATAATCTTCCCATATGGTAATGAATGCCCAGTACCGTTCCTTCAAAAATGAAGACATAAAAGAGCGTAAGACAAGTGTACATCTTCTCACCAGGCCTAGAGCTGAATTGATAATCTTCCCATATGGTAATGAATGCAGTACAGTTCCTTCAAAGATGAAGACATAAAAGACGTAAGACAAGTGTACATCTTCTCAAGACCTAGAGCTGAATTGATAATCTTCCCCATATGGTAATAGATTCAGTACAGTTCCTTCAAGATGAAAACATAAAGAGGCCAAGTGTACATGGAGAGCTGAGATTGATAATCTTCCCATATGGTAATAAGAATTCAGTACAGTTCCTTCAAAGATGAAGACATAAGAGCGTAAGACAAGTGTACATCTTCTCACCAGACCTGGAGCTGACTTCCCATATGGTAATGAATTCAGTACAGTTCCTTCAAAAGATGAAAACAAAAGTGCATAATCTTCTCACCAGGCCTGGAAGCTGAATTGATAATCTTCATATGGTAATGAATACAGTACCGTTCCTTCAAAGATGAAAACATAAAAGAGCGTAAGACAAAGTTACATCTTCTCCGCAGACCTAGAAGCTGATTGATAATCTTCCATATGGTAATGAATACAGTACAGTTCCTTCAAAGATGAAGACATAAAGGCGTAAAGACAAGTGTACATCTTCTCGCCCAGGCCTAGAGCTGAATTGATAATCTTCCCCATATGGTAATGAATGCAGTACAGTTCCTTCAAGATGAAAACATAAAAGAGCGTAAAGACAAGTGTACATCTTCTCACCAGACCTAGAGCTGAATTGATAATCTTCCCATATGGTAATGAATGCAGTACAGTTCCTTCAAAGATGAAGACATAAAAAAGCGTAAGACAAGTGTACATCTTCTCACCAGACCTGGAATTTGAATTGATAATCTTCCCATATGGTAATGAATGCAGTACAGTTCCTTCAAAGATGAAGACATAAAAAGAGCGTAAGACAAGTGTACATCTTCTCACCAGACCTAGAGCTGAATTGATAATCTTCCATATGGTAATGAATTCAGTACAGTTCCTTCAAAGATGAAGACATAAAGAGCGTAAGACAAGTGTACATCTTCTCACCAGACCTAGAGCTGAATTGATAATCTTCCCATATGGTAATGAATTACAGTACAGTTCCTTCAAGACCTAGATGAATTGATAATCATATGGTAATGAATGCCTTCAAAAGATAAGAGATTGTAATCTTCCCAGACAAGTGTAATGAGCTCTTCTTCACCAGGCCATAAGAGCGTAAAGCTGCATCATCACCAGACCTGATTGATAATCTTCCCATGTGGTAATGAATACATTACAGTTCCTTCAAAGATGAAGACATAAAAGAGCGTAAGACAAGTGTACATCTTCTCACCAGGCCTAGAGCTGAATTAGTAATCTTCCCATATGGTAATGAATGCAGTACAGTTCATAAAGAGCTTCAAAGGCTGAAGACATAAGGCGTAAAAAGACAAAAGTATACAAGTCTTCTTCTCACTGGGCCTAGAATTTAATTGATGAATCTTCCCATATGGTAATGAATGCAGTACAGTTCCTTCAAAGATGAAGACATAAAAAGGCGTAAGACAAGTGTACATCTTCTTACCAGACCTAGAGCTGAATTGATAATCTTCCCATATGTTAATGAATGCAGTACAGTTCCTTCAAAGATGAAGACATAAAGAGCGTAAGAACAAGTGTACATCTTCTCACCAGGCCTAGAGCTGAATTGATAATCTTCTTCCCATATGGTAATGAATACCAGTACAGTTCATTCAAAGATGAACATAAAAGAGCGTAAGACAAGTGTACATCTTCTCCTGCAGACCTAGGCTGAATTGATAATCTTCCCATATGGTAATGAATGCGGTACAGTTCCTTCAAAAGATGAAGACATAAAAGGCGTAAGACAAGTGTATATCTTCTCACCAGACCTAGAGCTGAATTGATAATCTTCCAATATGCTAATGAATGCAGTACAATTCCTTCAAGATGAAGATATAAGAGCGTAAAGACAAGTGTACATCTTCTCACCAGGCCTAGAGCTGAATTGATAATCTTCCCATATGGTAATGAATGCAGTACAGTTCCTTCAAAGATGAAGACATAAAGAGCGTAAAGACAAGTGTACATCTTCTCTCACCAGACCTAGAGCTGAATTGATAATCTTCCCATATGGTAATGAATTCAAAGCAGACATAAAGAGCGCAAGATTCCTTCAAAGATGAATTGATAATCTTCCCATGGTAATGAATGCAGTACAGCGTAAGATGAAGACAAGCGTACATCTTCTCTCACCAGGCCTAGAGCTGAATTGATAATCTTCCCATATGGTAATGAATGCAATTTACAGTTCCTTCAAAAGATGAAGAGACAAAGAGCGTAAGACAAGTATACATCTTCTCACCAGGACCTAGAGCTGGTAATTGATAATCTTCCCCGTATATCTTCTCACCCAGCCTAGAGCTGAATTGATGATCTTCCCATATGGTAATGAATGCACAGTTCCTTCAAAGATGAAGACATAAAGAGCGTAAGACAAGTGTACATCTTCTCACCAGGCCTAGAGCTGAATTGATAATCTTCCCATATGGTAATGAATGCAGTACAGTTCCTTCAAAGATGAAGACATAAAGAGCGTAAGACAAGTGTACATCTTCTCACCAGACCTAGAGCTGAATTGATAATCTTCCCATATGGTAATGAATGCAGTTCCTTCAAAGATGAAGACATAAAAAGAGCGTAAGACAAGTGTACATCTTCTCACCAGGCCTAGAGCTGAATTGATAATCTTCCCATATGGTAATGAATGCAGTACAGTTCCTTCAAAGATGAAGACATAAAGAGCGTAAGACAAGTGTACATCTTCTCACCAGGCCTAGAGCTGAATTGATAATCTTCCCATATGGTAATGAATGCAGTACAGTTCCTTCAAAGATGAAGACATAAAGAGCGTAACACAAGTGTACATCTTCTCACCAGACCTAGAGCTGAATTGATAATCTTCCCATATGGTAATGAATGCAGTACAGTTCCTTCAAAGATGAAGACATAAAGGCCTAGCGTAAGACAAGTGTACATCTTCTGAAGACACCAGGCCTAGGCTGAATTGAATTGATAATCTTCCCATATGGTAATGAATGCAGTACAGTTCCTTCAAAGATGAAGACATAAAGAGCGTAAGACAAGTGTACATCTTCTCACCAGGCCTAGAGCTGAATTGATAATCTTCCCATATGGTAATGAATGCAGTACAGTTCCTTCAAAGATGAAGACATAAAGAGCGTAAGACAAGTGTACATCTTCTCCACCAGACCTAGAGCTGAATTGATAATCTTCCCATATGGTAATGAATGCAGTACAGTTCCTTCAAAGATGAAGACATAAAGAGCGTAAGACAAGTGTATATCTTCTCCAGGCCTAGAGCTGAATTGATAATCTTCCCATATGGTAATGAATGCAGTACAGTTCATTCAAAGATGAAGACATAAAGAGCGTAAGACAAGTGTACATCTTCCTCACCAGGCCTAGAGCTGAATTGATAATCTTCCCATATGGTAATGAATGCAGTACAGTTCCTTCAAAGATGAAGACAAAAGAGCGGTAAGACAAGTGTACATCTTCTCACCAGGCCTAGAGCTGAATTGATAATCTTCCCATATGGTAATGAATGCAGTACAGTTCCTTCAAAGATGAAGACATAAAGAGCGTAAGACAAGTGTACATCTTCTCACCAGGCCTAGAGCTGAATTGATAATCTTCCCATATGGTAATGAATGCAGTACAGTTCATTCAAAGATGAAGACATAAAGAGCGTAAGACAAGTGTACATCTTCTCACCAGGCCTAGAGCTGAATTATTAATCTTCCCATATGGTAATGAATGAATGCAGACACAAAGACAGTTCATCTTCAAAGATGAATTGATAATCATAAATGAATGCAGCATGTAAAGATGAAGACATAAAAGTGTAAGACAAGGTACATCTTCTCACCAGGCCTAGAGCTGAATTGATAATCTTCCCATATGGTAATGAATGCAGTTCCTTCAAAGATGAAGACATAAAGAGTAAGACAAGTGTACATCTTCTCACCAGGCCTAGAGCTGAATTGATAATCTTCCCATATGGTAATGAATGGCACAGTTCCTTCAAAGATGAAGACATAAAGAGCGTAAGACAAGTGTACATCTTCACCAGGCCTAGAGCTGAATTGATAATCTTCCCATATGGTAATGAATGCAGTACAGTTCCTTCAAAGATGAAGACATAAAGAGCGTAAGACAAGTGTACATCTTCTCACCAGGCCTAGAGCTGAATTGATAATCTTCCCATATGGTAATGAATGCAGTACAGTTCCTTCAAAGATGAAGACATAAAAGAGCGTAAGACAAGTGTACATCTTCTCACCAGGCCTAGAGCTGAATTGATAATCTTCCCATATGGTAATGAATGCAGTACAGTTCCTTCAAAGATGAAGACATAAAAAGCGTAAGACAAGTGTACATCTTCTCACCAGGCCTAGAGCTGAATTGATAATCTTCCCATATGGTAATGAATGCAGTACAGTTCCTTCAAAGATGAAGACATAAAGAGCGTAAAGACAAGTGTACATCTTCTCACCAGACCTAGAGCTGAATTGATAATCTTCCCATATGGTAATGAATGCAGTACAGTTCCTTCAAAAAGATGAAGACATAAAGAGCGTAAGACAAGTGTACATCTTCTCACCAGACCTAGAGCTGAATTGATAATCTTCCCATATGGTAATGAATGCAGTACAGTTCCTTCAAAGATGAGACAAAAAGCGTAAGACAAGTGTACATCTTCTCCTCACCAGGCCTAGAGCTGAATTGATAATCTTCCCATATGGTAATGAATGCAGTACAGTTCCTTCAAAGATGAAGACATAAAGAGCGTAAGACAAGTGTACATCTTCTCTCACCAGGCCTAGAGCTGAATTGATAATCTTCCCATATGGTAATGAATGCAGTACAGTTCCTTCAAAGATGAAGACATAAAGAGCGTAAGACAAGTGTACATCTTCTCTCACCAGGCCTAGAGCTGAATTGATAATCTTCCCATATGGTAATGAATGCAGTACAGTTCCTTCAAAGATGAAGACATAAAGAGCGTAAGACAAGTGTACATCTTCTCACCAGACCTAGAGCTGAATTGATAATCTTCCCATATGGTAATGAATGCAAAGTACAGTTCCTTCAAAGATGAAGACATAAATGAATGCGTAAAGACAAAGATGAAGACATAAAGAGCATCTTCTCACCAGGCCTAGAGCTGAATTGATAATCTTCCCATATGGTAATGAATGCAGTACAGTTCATTCAAAGATGAAGACATAAAAGAGCGTAAGACAAAGTGTACATCTTCTCACCAGACCTAGAGCTGAATTGATAATCTTCCATATGGTAATGAATGCAGTACAGTTCCTTCAAAGATGAAGACATAAAGAGCGTAAGACAAGTGTACATCTTCTCACCAGACCTAGAGCTGAATTGATAATCTTCCCATATGGTAATGAATGCAGTACAGTTCCTTCAAAGATGAAGACATAAAGAGCGTAAGACAAGTGTACATCTTCTCACCAGGCCTAGAGCTGAATTGATAATCTTCCCATATGGTAATGAATGCAGTACAGTTCCTTCAAAGATGAAGACATAAAGAGCGTAAGACAAGTGTACATCTTCTCACCAGACCTAGAGCTGAATTGATAATCTTCCCATATGGTAATGAATGCAGTACAGTTCCTTCAAAGATGAAGACATAAAGAGCGTAAGACAAGTGTACATCTTCTCACCAGGCCTAGAGCTGAATTGATAATCTTCCCATATGGTAATGAATGCAGTACAGTTCCTTCAAAGATGAAGACATAAAGAGCGTAAGACAAGTGTACATCTTCTCACCAGGCCTAGAGCTGAATTGATAATCTTCCCATATGGTATGGTAATGAATGAAGACAGTACAGTTCCTTCAAAGATGAATTGGACATAAAGAGCGTAAGACAAGTGTACATCTTCTCACCAGGCCTAGAGCTGAATTGATAATCTTCCCATATGGTAATGAATGCAGTACAGTTCCTTCAAAGATGAGGACATAAAAGAGCGTAAGACAAGTGTACATCTTCTCCACCAGGCCTAGAGCTGAATTGATAATCTTCCCATATGGTAATGAATGCAGTACAGTTCATTCAAAGATGAAGACATAAAGAGCGTAAGACAAGTGTACATCTTCTCACCAGGCCTAGAGCTGAATTGATAATCTTCCCATATGGTAATGAATGCAGTACAGTTCCTTCAAAAGATGAAGACATAAAGAGCGTAAGACAAGTGTACATCTTCTCACCAGGCCTAGAGCTGAATTGATAATCTTCCCATATGGTAATGAATGCAGTACAGTTCATTCAAGATGAAGACATAAAGAGCGTAAGACAAGTGTACATCTTCTCACCAGACCTAGAGCTGAATTGATAATCTTCCCATATGGTAATGAATGCAGTACAGTTCCTTCAAAGATGAAGACATAGAGCGTAAGACAAGTGTACATCTTCTCACCAGGCCTAGAGCTGAATTGATAATCTTCCCCATATGGTAATGAATGCAGTACAGTTCCTTCAAAGATGAAGACATAAAGAGCGTAAGACAAGTGTACATCTTCTCACCAGACCTAGAGCTGAATTGATAATCTTCCCATATGGTAATGAATGCAGTATGTTCCATCAAAGATGAAGACATAAAGAGCGTAAGACAAGTGTACATCTTCTCCACCAGACCTAGAGCTGAATTGATAATCTTCCCATATGGTAATGAATGCAGTACAGTTCCTTCAAAAGATGAAGACATAAAGAGCGTAAGACAAGTGTACATCTTCTCCCCCAGGCCTAGAGCTGAATTGATAATCTTCCCATATGGTAATGAATGCAGTACAGTTCCTTCAAAGATGAAGACATAAAGAGCGTAAGACAAGTGTACATCTTCTCACCAGACCTAGAGCTGAATTGATAATCTTCCCATATGGTAATGAATGCAGTACAGTTCCTTCAAAGATGAAGACATAAAGAGCGTAAGACAAGTGTACATCTTCTCACCAGGCCTAGAGCTGAATTGATAATCTTCCATATGGTAATGAATGCAGTACAGTTCCTTCAAAGATGAAGACAAAAGAGCGTAAGACAAGTGTACATCTTCTCACCAGGCCTAGAGCTGAATTGATAATCTTCCCATATGGTAATGAATGCAGTACAGTTCCTTCAAAGATGAAGACATAAAGAGCGTAAGACAAGGTACATCTTCTCACCAGGCCTAGAGCTGAATTGATAATCTTCCCATATGGTAATGAATGGTACAGTTCCTTCAAAGATGAAGACATAAAGAGCGTAAGACAAGTGGCCTACATCTTCTCACCAGACCTAGAGCTGAATTGATAATCTTCCCATATGGTAATGAATGCAGTACAGTTCCTTCAAAGATGAAGACATAAAGAGCGTAAGACAAGTGTATATCTTCTCACCAGGCCTAGAGCTGAATTGATAATCTTCCCATATGGTAATGAATGCAGTACAGTTCCTTCAAAGATGAAGACATAAAGAGCGTAAGACAAGTGTACATCTTCTCCCCACCAGGCCTAGAGCTGAATTGATAATCTTCCCATATGGTAATGAATGCAGTACAGTTCCTTCAAAGATGAAGACATAAAGAGCGTAAGACAAGTGTACATCTTCTCACCAGACCTAGAGCTGAATTGATAATCTTCCCATATGGTAATGAATGCAGTACAGTTCCTTCAAAGATGAAGACATAAAGAGCGTAAGACAAGTGTACATCTTCTCACCAGGCCTAGAGCTGAATTGATAATCTTCCCATATGGTAATGAATGCAGTACAGTTCCTTCAAAGATGAAGACATAAAGAGCGTAAGACAAGTGTACATCTTCTCACCAGGCCTAGAGCTGAATTGATAATCTTCCCATATGGTAATGAATGCAGTACAGTTCCTTCAAAGATGAAGACATAAAGAGCGTAAGACAAGTGTACATCTTCTCACCAGGCCTAGAGCTGAATTGATAATCTTCCCATATGGTAATGAATGCAGTACATAAAAGAGCGTTCATGTAAGACAAGGTATCTTCTCACCAGGCCTAGAGCTGAATTGATAATCTTCCCATATGGTAATGAATGCAGTACAGTTCATTCAAAATGAAAGACGTAAAGAGCGTAAGACAAGTGTACATCTTCTCACCAGGCCTAGAGCTGAATTGATAATCTTCCCATATGGTAATGAATGCAGTACAGTTCCTTCAAAGATGAAGACATAAAGAGCGTAAGACAAGTGTACATCTTCTCACCAGGCCTAGAGCTGAATTGATAATCTTCCCATATGGTAATGAATGCAGTACAGTTCCTTCAAAGATGAAGACATAAAGAGCGTAAGACAAGTGTACATCTTCTCACCAGGCCTAGAGCTGAATTGATAATCTTCCCATATGGTAATGAATGCAGTACAGTTCCTTCAAAGATGAAGACATAAAGAGCGTAAGACAAGTGTACATCTTCTCACCAGGCCTAGAGCTGAATTGATAATCTTCCATATGGTAATGAATGCAGTACAGTTCCTTCAAAGATGAAGACAAAGAGCGTAAGACAAGTGTACATCTTCTCACCAGGCCTAGAGCTGAATTGATAATCTTCCCATATGGTAATGAATGCAGTACAGTTCCTTCAAAGATGAAGACATAAAGAGCGTAAGACAAGTGTACATCTTCTCCTGCCAGACCTAGAGCTGAATTGATAATCTTCCCATATGGTAATGAATGCAGTACAGTTCCTTCAAAGATGAAGACATAAGAAAGAGCGTAAAGACAGTGTACATCTTCTCACCAGACCTAGAGCTGAATTGATAATCTTCCCATATGGTAATGAATGCAGCACAGTTCCTTCAAAGATGAAAGACATAAAGAGAGCAAGTAAGACAAGCTGAATTGATGGTACATCTTCTCACCAGACCTAGAGCTGAATTGATAATCTTCCCATATGGTAATGAATGCAGTACAGTTCCTTCAAAGATGAAGACATAAAGAGCGTAAGACAAGTGTACATCTTCTCACCAGACCTAGAGCTGAATTGATAATCTTCCCATATGGTAATGAATGCAGTACAGTTCCTTCAAAGATGAAGACATAAAGAGCGTAAGACAAGTGTACATCTTCTCACCAGACCTAGAGCTGAATTGATAATCTTCCCATATGGTAATGAATGCAGTACAGTTCCTTCAAAGATGAAGACATAAAGAGCGTAAGACAAGTGTACATCTTCTCACCAGGCCTAGAGCTGAATTGATAATCTTCCCATATGGTAATGAATGCAGTACAGTTCCTTCAAAGATGAAGACATAAAGAGCGTAAGAAAGTGTACATCTTCTCACCAGACCTAGAGCTGAATTGATAATCTTCCCATATGGTAATGAATGCAGTACAGTTCCTTCAAAGATGAAGACATAAAGAGCGTAAGACAAGTGTACATCTTCTCACCAGACCTAGAGCTGAATTGATAATCTTCCCATATGGTAATGAATGCAGTACAGTTCCTTCAAAGATGAAGACATAAAGAGCGTAAGACAAGTGTACATCTTCTCACCAGGCCTAGAGCTGAATTGATAATCTTCCCATATGGTAATGAATGCAGTACAGTTCCTTCAAAGATGAAGACATAAAGAGCGTAAGACAAGTGTACATCTTCTCACCAGACCTAGAGCTGAATTGATAATCTTCCCATATGGTAATGAATGCAGTACAGTTCCTTCAAAGATGAAGACATAAAGAGCGTAAGACAAGTGTACATCTTCTCACCAGACCTAGAGCTGAATTGATAATCTTCCATATGGTAATGAATGCAGTACAGTTCATTCAAAGATGAAGACATAAAGAGCGTAAGACAAGTGTACATCTTCTCACCAGACCTAGAGCTGAATTGACAATCTTCCCATATGGTAATGAATGCAGTAGAGTTCCTTCAAAGATGAAGACATAAAGAGCGTAAGACAAGTGTACATCTTCTCACCAGACCTAGAGCTGAATTGATAATCTTCCCATATGGTAATGAATGCAGTACAGTTCCTTCAAAGATGAAGACATAAAGAGCGTAAGACAAATGAATGTACATCTTCTCACCAGACCTAGAGAGCTGAATTGATAATCTTCCCATATGGTAATGAATGCAGTACAGTTCCTTCAAAGATGAAGACATAAAGAGCGTAAGACAAGTGTACATCTTCCTCACCAGACCTAGAGCTGAATTGATAATCTTCCCATATGGTAATGAATGCAGTACAGTTCCTTCAAAGATGAAGACATAAAGAGCGTAAGACAAGTGTACATCTTCTCACCAGACCTAGAGCTGAATTGATAATCTTCCATATGGTAATGAATGCAGTACAGTTCCTTCAAAGATGAAGACATAAAGAGCGTAAGACAAGTGTACATCTTCTCACCAGACCTAGAGCTGAATTGATAATCTTCCCATATGGTAATGAATGCAGTACAGTTCCTTCAAAGATGAAGACATAAAGAGCGTAAGACAAGTGTACATCTTCTCCGCAGGCCTAGAGCTGAATTGATAATCTTCCCATATGGTAATGAATGCAGTACAGTTCCTTCAAAGATGAAGACATAAAGAGCGTCCTTACAACCAGATAGAGCTGAATTGAAGAGCGGTAATGAATGCAGTACAGTTCCTTCAAAGATGAAGACATAAAAGAGCGTAAGACAAGTGTACATCTTCTCACCAGACCTAGAGCTGAATTGATAATCTTCCCATATGGTAATGAATGCAGTACAGTTCCTTCAAAGATGAAGACATAAAGAGCGTAAGACAAGTGTACATCTTCTCACCAGGCCTAGAGCTGAATTGATAATCTTCCCATATGGTAATGAATGAAGTACAGTTCTTCAAAGATGAAGACATAAAGAGCGTAAGACAAGTGTACATCTTCTCACCAGACCTAGAGCTGAATTGATAATCTTCCCATATGGAATAATGAATGAAAACAGTACAGTTCCTTCAAGAGATGAAGACATAAAATGCAGCAGTAAGATGAAGACGTAAGACAAGACAAGTGTACATCTTCTCACCAGGCCTAGAGCTGAATTGATAATCTTCCCATATGGTAATGAATGCAGTACAGTTCATTCAAAGATGAAGACATAAAGAGCGTAAGACAAGTGTACATCTTCTCACCAGACCTAGAGCTGAATTGACAATCTTCCCATATGGTAATGAATTCAGTACAGTTCCTTCAAAGATGAAAACATAAAGAGCGTAAGACAAGTGTACATCTTCTCACCAGACCTAGAGCTGAATTGATAATCTTCCCCATATGGTAATGAATGCAGTACAGTTCCTTCAAAGATGAAGACATAAAGAGCGTAAGACAAGTGTACATCTTCTCACCAGGCCTAGAAGCTGAATTGATAATCTTCCCATATGGTAATGAATTCAGTACAGTTCAGTTCTTCAAAGATGAAAACATAAAGAGCGTAAGACAAGTGTACATCTTCTCACCAGACCTAGAGCTGAATTGATAATCTTCCCATATGGTAATGAATGCAGTTCACAGTTCCTTCAAAAGATGAAGACATAAAGAGCGTAAGACAAGTGTACATCTTCTCACCAGACCTAAGAGCTGAATTGATAATCTTCCCATATGGTAAAGAATGCAGTACAGTTCCTTCAAAGATGAAGACATAAAGAGCGTAAGACAAGTGTACATCTTCTCACCAGACCTAGAGCTGAATTGATAATCTTCCCATATGGTAATGAATGCAGTACAGTTCCTTCCAAAGATGAAGACATAAAGAGCGTAAGACAAGTGTACATCTTCTCACCAGACCTAGAGCTGAATTGATAATCTTCCCATATGGTAATGAATGCAGTACAGTTCCTTCAAAGATGAAGACATAAAGAGCGTAAGACAAGTGTACATCTTCTCACCAGACCTAGAGCTGAATTGATAATCTTCCCATATGGTAATGAATGCAGTACAGTTCCTTCAAAGATGAAGACATAAAGAGCGTAAGACAAGTGTACATCTTCTCACCAGACCTAGAGCTGAATTGATAATCTTCCCATATGGTAATGAATGCAGTACAGTTCCTTCAAAGATGAAGACATAAAGAGCGTAAGACAAGAGCGTGTACATCTTCTCACCAGACCTAGAGCTGAATTGATAATCTTCCCATATGTACATCTTCTCACTAGTAATGAATTCAGTACAGTTCCTTCAAAAGATGAAGACATAAAGAGCGTAAGACAAGTGTACATCTTCTCACCAGACCTAGAGCTGAATTGATAATCTTCCCATATGGTAATGAATGCAGTACAGTTCCTTCAAAGATGAAGACATAAAGAGCGTAAAGACAAATGTACATCTTCTCACCAGACCTAGAGCTGAATTGATAATCTTCCCATATGGTAATGAATGCAGTACAGTTCCTTCAAAGATGAAGACATAAAAAGCGTAAGACAAGTGTACATCTTCACCAGACCTAGAGCTGAATTGATAATCTTCCCATATGGTAATGAATGCAGTACAGTTCCTTCAAAGATGAAGACATAAAGAGCGTAAGACAAGTGTACATCTTCTCACCAGGCCTAGAGCTGAATTGATAATCTTCCCATATGGTAATGAATGCAGTATGTTCCTTCAAAAGATGAAGACATAAAAGAGCGTAAGACAAGCGTACATCTTCTCACCAGACCTAGAGCTGAATTGATAATCTTCCCATATGGTAATGAATTCAGTACAGTTCCTTCAAAGATGAAGACATAAAGAGCGTAAGACAAGTGTACATCTTCTCACCAGACCTAGAGCTGAATTGACAATCTTCCCATATGGTAATGAATGCAGTACAGTTCCTTCAAAGATGAAAACATAAGAGCGTAAGACAAGTGTACATCTTCTCACCAGACCTAGAGCTGAATTGATAATCTTCCCATATGGTAATGAATGCAGAGTAAGACAAGTTCATCTTCAAGAGATGAATTGACATAAATGAATGCGTAAGACAAAGAGCGTAAGACATCTTCTCACCAGACCTAGAGCTGAATTGATAATCTTCCCATATGGTAATGAATTCAGTACAGTTCCTTCAAAGATGAAAACATAAAGAGCGTAAGACAAGTGTACATCTTCTCACCAGACCTAGAGCTGAATTGATAATCTTCCCATATGGTAATGAATGCAGTACAGTTCCTTCAAAGATGAAGACATAAAGAGCGTAAGACAAGTGTACATCTTCTCACCAGGCCTAGAGCTGAATTGATAATCTTCCCATATGGTAATGAATGCAGTACAGTTCCTTCAAAGATGAAGACATAAAGAGCGTAAGACAAGTGTACATCTTCTCACCAGACCTAGAGCTGAATTGATAATCTTCCCATATGGTAATGAATGCAGTACAGTTCCTTCAAAGATGAAGACATAAAGAGCGTAAGACAAGTGTACATCTTCTCACCAGACCTAGAGCTGAATTGATAATCTTCCCATATGGTAATGAATGCAGTACAGTTCCTTCAAAAGATGAAGACATAAAGAGCGTAAGACAAGTGTACATCTTCTCACCAGACCTAGAGCTGAATTGATAATCTTCCCATATGGTAATGAATGCAGTAGAGTTCCTTCAAAGATGAAGACATAAAGAGCGTAAGACAAGTGCACATCTTCTCACCAGACCTAGAGCTGAATTGATAATCTTCCCATATGGTAATGAATTCAGTACAGTTCCTTCAAAAGATGAAGACATAAAGAGCGTAAGACAAGTGTACATCTTCTCACCCAGACCTAGAGCTGAATTGATAATCTTCCCATATGGTAATGAATGCAGTAGTTCCTTCAAAGATGAAGATAAAGAGCGTAAGACAAGTGTACATCTTCACCAGACCTAGAGCTGAATTGATAATCTTCCATATGGTAATGAATTCAGTACAGTTCCTTCAAAGATGAAGACATAAAGAGCGTAAGACAAGTGTACATCTTCTCACCAGGCCTAGAGCTGAATTGATAATCTTCCCATATGGTAATGAATGCAGTACAGTTCATTCAAAGATGAAGACATAAAGAGCGTAAGACAAGTGTACATCTTCTCACCAGACCTAGAGCTGAATTGATAATCTTCCCATATGGTAATGAATGCAGTACAGTTCCTTCAAAGATGAAGACATAAAGAGCGTAAGACAAGTGTATATCTTCTCACCAGACCTAGAGCTGAATTGATAATCTTCCAATATGCTAATGAATGCAGTACAGTTCCTTCAAAGATGAAGACATAAAGAGCGTAAGACAAGTGTACATCTTCTCACCAGGCCTAGAGCTGAATTGATAATCTTCCCATATGGTAATGAATGCAGTACAGTTCCTTCAAAGATGAAGACATAAAGAGCGTAGGACAAGTGTACATCTTCTCACCAGACCTAGAGCTGAATTGATAATCTTCCCATATGGTAATGAATTCAGTACAGTTCCTTCAAAGATGAAAACATAAAGAGCGTAAGACAAGTTACATCTTCTCCACCAGACCTAGAGCTGAATTGATAATCTTCCCCTATGGTAATGAATGCAGTACAGTTCCTTCAAAGATGAAGACATAAAGAGCGTAAGACAAGTGTACATCTTTCTCACCAGACCTAGAGCTGAATTGATAATCTTCCCATATGGTAATGAATTCAGTACAGTTCCTTCAAAGATGAAGACATAAAGAGCGTAAGACAAGTGTACATCTTCTCACCAGACCTAGAGCTGAATTGATAATCTTCCCATATGGTAATGAATGCAGTACAGTTCCTTCAAAGATGAAGACATAAAGAGCGTGCATGTCTTCTCACCAGGCCTAGAGCTGAATTGATAATCTTCCCATATGGTAATGAATTCAAAGATGAAGACATAAAGAGCGTAAGACAAGTGTACATCTTCTCACCAGACCTAGAGCTGAATTGACAATTTTCCCATATGGTAATGAATGCACTAGAGTTCCTTCAAAGATGAAGACATAAAGAGCGTAAGACAAGTGTACATCTTCTCACCAGACCTAGAGCTGAATTGACAATCTTCCCATATGGTAATGAATTAGGTACAGTTCCTTCAAAGATGAAGACATAAAGAGCGTAAGACAAGTGTACATCTTCTCACCAGACCTAGAGCTGAATTGATAATCTTCCCATATGGTAATGAATGCAGTACAGTTCCTTCAAAGATGAAGACATAAAAGAGCGTAAGACAAGTGTACATCTTCTCACCAGACCTAGAGCTGAATTGATAATCTTCCCATATGGTAATGAATTCAGTACAGTTCATTTCAAAGATGAAGACATAAAGAGCGTAAGACAAGTGTACATCTTCTCTCACCAGACCTAGAGCTGAATTGATAATCTTCCCATATGGTAATGAATGCAGTACAGTTCCTTCAAAGATGAAGACATAAAGAGCGTAAGACAAGTGTACATCTTCTCACCAGACCTAGAGCTGAATTGATAATCTTCCCATATGGTAATGAATGCAGTACAGTTCCTTCAAAGATGAAGACATAAAAAGAGCGTAAGACAAGTGTACATCTTCTCACCAGACCTAGAGCTGAATTGATAATCTTCCCATATGGTAATGAATGCAGTACAGTTCCTTCAAAAGATGAAAACATAAAGAGCGTAAGACAAGTGTACATCTTCTCACCAGACCTAGAGCTGAATTGATAATCTTCCCATATGGTAATGAATGAATTCAGATGAAGACATAAAGAGCGTAAGTTCCTTCAAAGATGAATTGATAATCTTCCCATAAATGAATTCAGCGTAAGACAAGTGTACATCTTCTCTCACCAGACCTAGAGCTGAATTGACAATCTTCCCATATGGTAATGAATTCAGTACAGTTCCTTCAAAGATGAAAACATAAAGAGCGTAAGACAAGTGTACATCTTCTCACCAGACCTAGAGCTGAATTGATAATCTTCCCATATGGTAATGAATTCAGTACAGTTCCTTCAAAATGAAGACATAAAGAGCGTAAGACAAGTGTACATCTTCTCACCAGACCTAGAGCTGAATTGATAATCTTCCCATATGGTAATGAATGCAGTACAGTTCCTTCAAAGATGAAAACATAAAGAGCGTAAGACAAGTGTACATCTTCTCACCAGACCTAGAGCTGAATTGATAATCTTCCCATATGGTAATGAATTCAGGTACAGTTCCTTCAAAGATGAAGACATAAAGAGCGTAAGACAAGTGTACATCTTCTCACCAGACCTAGAGCTGAATTGATAATCTTCCCATATGGTAATGAATGCAGTACAGTTCCTTCAAAGATGAAGACATAAAAAGAGCGTAAGACAAGTGTACATCTTCTCACCAGACCTAGAGCTGAATTGATAATCTTCCCATATGGTAATGAATTCAGTACAGTTCCTTCAAAGATGAAGACATAAAGAGCGTAAGACAAGTGTACATCTTCTCACCAGACCTAGAGCTGAATTGATAATCTTCCCATATGGTAATGAATGCAGTACAGTTCCTTCAAAGATGAAAACATAAAGAGCGTAAGACAAGTGTACATCTTCCCACCAGACCTAGAGCGAATTGATAATCTTCCCATATGGTAATGAATACATCTTCTCAAAGATGAAACATAAAAGAGCAAGACCTCTTCTCACCAGACCTAGAGCTGAATTGATAATCTTCCCATATGGTAATGAATGCAGCATAGTTCCTTCAAAGATGAAGACATAAAGAGCGTAAGACAAGTGTACATCTTCTCACCAGACCTAGAGCTGAATTGATAATCTTCCCATATGGTAATGAATGCAGTACAGTTCCTTCAAAGATGAAGACATAAAGAGCGTAAAAGACAAGTGTACATCTTCTCACCAGACCTAGAGCTGAATTGATAATCTTCCCATATGGTAATGAATTCAGTACAGTTCCTTCAAAGATGAAGACATAAAGAGCGTAAGACAAGTGTACATCTTCTCACCAGACCTAGAGCTGAATTGATAATCTTCCATATGGTAATGAATTCAGTACAGTTCGCTTCAAAGATGAAAAACATAAAGAGCGTAAGACAAGTGTACATCTTCTCACCAGACCTAGAGCTGAATTGATAATCTTCCCATATGGTAATGAATGTACAGTTCCTTCAAAGATGAAGACATAAAGAGCGTAAGACAAATGTACATCTTCTCACCAGACCTAGAGCTGAATTGATAATCTTCCCAATATGGTAATGAATGAAGTAAGACAAGTTCCTTCAAAGATGAAGACATAAATGGTAAGCGTAAGACAAGTGAGATTACATCTTCTCACCAGACCTAGAGCTGAATTGACATAAGACCTCTTCCCTTCCCATATGGTAATGAATGCAGTACAGTTCCTTCAAAGATGAAGACATAAAGAGCGTAAGACAAGTGTGTACATCTTCTCACCAGACCTAGAGCTGAATTGATAATCTTCCCATATGGTAATGAATTCAGTACAGTTCCTTCAAAGATGAAAACATAAAGAGCGTAAGACAAGTGTACATCTTCTCACCAGACCTAGAGCTGAATTGATAATCTTCCCATATGGTAATGAATGCAGTACAGTTCCTTCAAAGATGAAACATAAAGAGCGTAAGACAAATTGTACATCTTCTCACCAGACCTAGAGCTGAATTGATAATCTTCCCATATGGTAATGAATGCAGTACAGTTCCTTCCAAAGATGAAGACATAAAAAGAGCGTAAGACAAGTGTACATCTTCTCACCAGACCTAGAGCTGAATTGATAATCTTCCCATATGGTAATGAATTCAGTTCCTTCAAGATGAAACATAAAGTTCCTTCAAGTTCCTTCAAGATGAAGACATAAAGAGCGTAAAGACAAGTGTACATCTTCTCACCAGACCTAGAGCTGAATTGATAATCTTCCCATATGGTAATGAATGCAGTAGAGTTCATTCAAAGATGAAGACATAAAGAGCGTAAGACAAGTGTACATCTTCTCACCAGACCTAGAGCTGAATTGATAATCTTCCCATATGGTAATGAATGCAGTACAGTTCCTTCAAAGATGAAGACATAAAGAGCGTAAGACAAGTGTACATCTTCTCACCAGACCTAGAGCTGAATTGATAATCTTCCCATATGGTAATGAATGCAGTACAGTTCCTTCAAAGATGAAACATAAAGAGCGTAAGACAAGTGTACATCTTCTCACCAGACCTAGAGCTGAATTGATAATCTTCCCATATGGTAATGAATGCAGTACAGTTCCTTCAAAGATGAAGACATAAAGAGCGTAAGACAAGTGTACATCTTCTCACCAGACCTAGAGCTGAATTGATAATCTTCCCATATGGTAATGAATGCAGTACAGTTCCTTCAAAGATGAAGACATAAAGAGCGTAAGACAAGTGTACATCTTCTCACCAGACCTAGAGCTGAATTGATAATCTTCCCATATGGTAATGAATGCAGTACAGTTCCTTCAAAGATGAAGACATAAAAGAGCGTAAAGACAAGTGTACATCTTCTCACCAGACCTAGAGCTGAATTGATAATCTTCCCATATGGTAATGAATTCAGTACAGTTCCTTCAAAGATGAAGACATAAAGAGCGTAAGACAAGTGTACATCTTCTCACCAGACCTAGAGCTGAATTGATAATCTTGCCATATGGTAATGAATGCAGTAGAGTTCCTTCAAAGATGAAAACATAAAGAGCGTAAGACAAGTGTACATCTTCTCACCAGACCTAGAGCTGAATTGATAATCTTCCCATATGGTAATGAATTCGAGTTCAAAGATGAAGAGATAAAGCAGTTCCTTCAAAGATGAAGAATCTTCCCATAAAGAGCGTGAAGACAAAAGTGTACATCTTCTCCACCAGACCTAGAGCTGAATTGATAATCTTCCCATATGGTAATGAATGCAGTAGAGTTCCTTCAAAGATGAAGACATAAAGAGCGTAAGACAAGTGTACATCTTCTCACCAGACCTAGAGAGCTGAATTGATAATCTTCCCATATGGTAATGAATTCAGTACAGTTCCTTCAAAGATGAAAACATAAAGAGCGTAAGACAAGTGTACATCTTCTCACCAGACCTAGAGCTGAATTGATAATCTTCCCATATGGTAATGAATGCAGTACAGTTCCTTCAAAGATGAAAAACATAAAGAGCGTAAGACAAGTGTTACATCTTCTCACCAGACCTAGAGCTGAATTGACAATCTTCCCTATGGTAATGAATGCAGTACAGTTCCTTCAAAGATGAAGACATAAAGAGCGTAAGACAAATTGTACATCTTCTCACCAGACCTAGAGCTGAATTGATAATCTTCCCATATGGTAATGAATGCAGTACAGTTCCTTCAAAGATGAAAACATAAAGAGCGTAAGACAAGTGTACATCTTCTCACCAGACCTAGAGCTGAATTGTGAAATCTTCCCATATGGTAATGAATGCAGTACAGTTCCTTCAAAGATGAAGACATAAAGAGCGTAAGACAAGTGTACATCTTCTCACCAGACCTAGAGCTGAATTGATAATCTTCCCATATGGTAATGATGCAGTAAACAGTTCCTTCAAAGATGAAGACATAAAAGAGCGTAAGACAAAAGAGTGTACATCTTCTCACCAGACCTAGAGCTGAAATTGATAATCTTCCATATGGTAATGAATGCAGTAGAGTTCCTTCAAAGATGAAAACATAAAGAGCGTAAGACAAGTGTACATCTTCTCACCAGACCTAGAGCTGAATTGATAATCTTCCCATATGGTAATGAATGCAGTACAGTTCCTTCAAAGATGAAGACATAAAGAGCGTAAGACAAGTGTACATCTTCTCACCAGACCTAGAGCTGAATTGATAATCTTCCCATATGGTAATGAATGCAGTAGTTCCTTCAAAGATGAAGACATAAATAGCGTAAGACAAGTGTACATCTTCTCACCAGACCTAGAGCTGAATTGACAATCTTCCCATATGGTAATGAATTCAGTACAGTTCCTTCAAAGATGAAAACATAAAGAGCGTAAGACAAGTGTACATCTTCTCACCAGACCTAGAGCTGAATTGATAATCTTCCCATATGGTAATGAATGCAGTACAGTTCCTTCAAAGATGAAGACATAAAGAGCGTAAGACAAGTGTACATCTTCTCACCAGACCTAGAGCTGAATTGATAATCTTCCCATATGGTAATGAATGAAGTAGAGTTCCTTCAAAGATGAAGACATAAAGAGCGTAAGACAAGTGTACATCTTCTCACCAGACCTAGAGCTGAATTGACAATCTTCCCATATGGTAATGAATTCAGTACAGTTCCTTCAAAGATGAAAACATAAAGAGCGTAAGACAAGTGTACATCTTCTCACCAGACCTAGAGCTGAATTGATAATCTTCCCATATGGTAATGAATTCAGTACAGTTCCTTCAAAGATGAAGACATAAAGAGCGTAAAGACAAGTGTACATCTTCTCACCAGACCTAGAGCTGAATTGATAATCTTCCCATATGGTAATGAATTCAGTACAGTTCCTTCAAAGATGAAAGACATAAAGAGCGTAAGACAAGTGTACATCTTCTCACCAGACCTAGAGCTGAATTGATAATCTTCCCATATGGTAATGAATGCAGTACAGTTCCTTCAAAGATGAAAACATAAAGAGCGTAAGACAAGTGTACATCTTCTCACCAGTCCTAGAGCTGAATTGATAATCTTCCCATATGGTAATGAATGAAGTAGAGTTCCTTCAAAGATGAAGACATAAAAAGAGCGTAAGACAAGTGTACATCTTCTCACCAGACCTCACCTGAGACCTATGGTAATTGCATAGAGTTCTTCCCATATGGTAATGAATTCATGGTACAGTTCCTTCAAAAAGATGAAAACATAAAGAGCGTAAGACAAGTGTACATCTTCTCACCAGACCTAGAGCTGAATTGATAATCTTCCCATATGGTAATGAATTCAGTACAGTTCATTCAACGATGAAGACATAAAGAGCGTAAGACAAGTGTACATCTTCTCCAGACCTAGAGCTGAATTGATAATCTTCCCATATGGTAATGAATTCAGTACAGTTCCTTCAAAGATGAAAACATAAAGAGCGTAAGACAAGTGTACATCTTCTCACCAGACCTAGAGCTGAATTGATAATCTTCCCATATGGTAATGAATGCAGTACAGTTCCTTCAAAGATGAAAACATAAAGATAAGACAAGTACATCTTCTCACCAGACCTAGAGCTGAATTGATAATCTTCCCATATGGTAATGAATTCAGTACAGTTCCTTCAAAGATGAAGACCGTAAGACAAGTGTACATCTTCTCACCAGACCTAGAGCTGAATTGATAATCTTCCCATATGGTAATGAATGCAGTACAGTTCCTTCAAAGATGAAGACATAAAGAGCGTAAGACAAGTGTACATCTTCTCACCAGACCTAGAGCTGAATTGATAATCTTCCCATATGGTAATGAATTCAGTACAGTTCCTTCAAAGATGAAGACATAAAGAGCGTAAAGACAAGTGTACATCTTCTCACCAGACCTAGAGCTGAATTGATAATCTTCCCATATGGTAATGAATGCAGTACAGTTCCTTCAAAGATGAAAACATAAAGAGCGTAAGACAAGTGTACATCTTCTCACCAGACCTAGAGCTGAATTGATAATCTTCCCATAAATGAATGCAGTACAGTTCCTTCAAAGATGAAGACATAAAGAGCGTAAGACAAGTGTACATCTTCTCACCAGACCTAGAGCTGAATTGATAATCTTCCCATATGGTAATGAATGCAGTAGAGTTCCTTCAAAGATGAAGACATAAAGAGCGTAAGACAAGTGTACATCTTCTCACCAGACCTAGAGCTGAATTGATAATCTTCCCATATGGTAATGAATTCAGTACAGTTCCTTCAAAGATGAAGACATAAAGAGCGTAAGACAAGTGTACATCTTCTCACCAGACCTAGAGCTGAATTGATAATCTTGCCATATGGTAATGAATGCAGTAGAGTTCCTTCAAAGATGAAAACATAAAGAGCGTAAGACAAGTGTACATCTTCTCACCAGACCTAGAGCTGAATTGATAATCTTCCCATATGGTAATGAATGCAGTACAGTTCCTTCAAAGATGAAGACATAAAGAGCGTAAGACAAGTGTACATCTTCTCACCAGACCTAGAGCTGAATTGATAATCTTCCCATATGGTAATGAATGCAGTAGAGTTCCTTCAAAGATGAAGACATAAAGAGCGTAAGACAAGTGTACATCTTCTCACCAGACCTAGAGCTGAATTGATAATCTTGCCATATGGTAATGAATGCAGTAGAGTTCCTTCAAAGATGAAGACATAAAGAGCGTAAGACAAGTGTACATCTTCTCACCAGACCTAGAGCTGAATTGATAATCTTCCCATATGGTAATGAATGCAGTACAGTTCCTTCAAAGATGAAGACATAAAGAGCGTAAGACAAGTGTACATCTTCTCACCAGACCTAGAGCTGAATTGATAATCTTCCCAGGTAATGAATGCAGTAGAGTTCCTTCAAAGATGAAGACATAAAAGAGCGTAAGACAAGTTTACATCTTCTCCACCAGACCTAGAGCTGAATTGATAATCTTCCCCATATGGTAATGAATGCAGTACAGTTCCTTCAAAGATGAAGACATAAAGAGCGTAAGACAAGTGTACATCTTCTCACCAGACCTAGAGCTGAATTGATAATCTTCCCATATGGTAATGAATGCAGTAGAGTTCCTTCAAAGATGAAAACATAAAGAGCGTAAGACAAGTGTACATCTTCTCACCAGACCTAGAGCTGAATTGATAATCTTCCCATATGGTAATGAATTCAGTACAGTTCCTTCAAAGATGAAGACATAAAGAACGTTCCTTCAAACCTAGAGCTGAATTGATAATCTTCCATAAAAGAATGCGAGTTCTTCAAAGATGAAAAGACATAAAGAGCGTAAAGTGTACATCTTCTCACCAGACCTAGAGCTGAATTGATAATCTTCCCATATGGTAATGAATGAAGTACAGTTCCTTCAAAGATGAAGACATAAAGAGCGTAAGACAAGTGTACATCTTCTCACCAGACCTAGAGCTGAATTGATAATCTTCCCATATGGTAATGAATGCAGTACAGTTCCTTCAAAGATGAAGACATAAAGAGCGTAAGACAAGTGTACATCTTCTCACCAGACCTAGAGCTGAATTGATAATCTTCCCATATGGTAATGAATGCAGTACAGTTCCTTCAAAGATGAAAACATAAAATGAGCGTAAGACAAGTGTACATCTTCTCACCAGACCTAGAGCTGAATTGATAATCTTCCCATATGGTAATGAATGCAGTACAGTTCCTTCAAAGATGAAGACATAAAGAGCGTAAGACAAGTGTACATCTTCTCACCAGACCTAGAGCTGAATTGATAATCTTCCCATATGGTAATGAATGCAGTACAGTTCCTTCAAAGATGAAGACATAAAGAGCGTAAGACAAGTGTACATCTTCTCACCAGACCTAGAGCTGAATTGATAATCTTCCCATATGGTAATGAATGCAGTACAGTTCCTTCAAAGATGAAGACATAAAAAGACAAGTGTACATCTTTCTCACCAGACTTAAGGTAATGAACATCTTCTCAAGACCTAAAGAGCGTAAGACAAGTGTACATCTTCTCACCAGACTGAGCTGAATTGATAATCTTCCCATATGGTAATGAATGCAGTACAGTTCCTTCAAAGATGAAGACATAAAAGAGCGTAAAGACAAGTGTACATCTTCTCACCAGACCTAGAGCTGAATTGATAATCTTCCCATATGGTAATGAATGCAGTACAGTTCCTTCAAAGATGAAGACATAAAGAGCGTAAGACAAGTGTACATCTTCTCACCAGACCTAGAGCTGAATTGATAATCTTCCCATATGGTAATGAATGAAGTACAGTTCCTTCAAAGATGAAAACATAAAGAGCGTGAGACAAGTGTACATCTTCTCACCAGACCTAGAGCTGAATTGATAATCTTCCCATATGGTAATGAATTCAGTACAGTTCCTTCAAAGATGAAGACATAAAGAGCGTAAGACAAGTGTACATCTTCTCACCAGACCTAGAGCTGAATTGATAATCTTCCCATATGGTAATGAATTCAGTACAGTTCCTTCAAAGATGAAAACATAAAGAGCGTAAGACAAGTGTACATCTTCTCACCAGGCCTAGAGCTGAATTGATAATCTTCCCATATGGTAATGAATGAAGTACAGTTCCTTCAAAGATGAAAACATAAAAAGCGTAAGACAAGATTACATCTTCTCACCAGACCTAGAGCTGAATTGATAATCTTCCCATATGGTAATGAATGCAGTACAGTTCCTTCAAAGATGAAGACATAAAGAGCGTAAGACAAGTTCATCTTCTCACCAGACTTAGAGCTGAATTGATAATCTTGCCATATGGTAATGAATGCAGTAGAGTTCCTTCAAAGATGAAGACATAAAGAGCGTAAGACAAGTGTACATCTTCTCACCAGACCTAGAGCTGAATTGATAATCTTCCCATATGGTAATGAATTCAGACAGTTCCTTCAAAGATGAAAACATAAAGAGCGTAAGACAAGACATCTTCTCACCAGACCTAGAGCTGAATTGATAATCTTCCCCATATGGTAATGAATGGTACAGTTCCTTCAAAGATGAAGACATAAAAGAGCGTAAGACAAGTGTACATCTTCTCACCAGGCCTAGAGCTGAATTGATAAGCTTCCCATATGGTAATGAATGAAGTAGAGTTCCTTCAAAGATGAAGACATAAAGAGCGTAAGACAAGTGTACATCTTCTCACCAGACCTAGAGCTGAATTGACAATCTTCCCATATGGTAATGAATTCAGTACAGTTCCTTCAAAGGTGAAAACATAAAGAGCGTAAGACAAGTGTACATCTTCTCACCAGACCTAGAGCTGAATTGATAATCTTCCCATATGGTAATGAATTCAGTACAGTTCCTTCAAAGATGAAGACATAAAGAGCGTAAGACAAGTGTACATCTTCTCACCAGACCTAGAGCTGAATTGACAATCTTCCCATATGGTAATGAATTCAGTACAGTTCCTTCAAAGATGAAAACATAAAGAGCGTAAGACAAGTGTACATCTTCTCACCAGACCTAGAGCTGAATTGATAATCTTCCCATATGGTAATGAATGCAGTACAGTTCCTTCAAAGATGAAAACATAAAGAGCGTAAGACAAGATTACATCTTCTCACCAGACCTAGAGCTGAATTGATAATCTTCCCATATGGTAATGAATGCAGTACAGTTCCTTCAAAGATGAAGACATAAAGAGCGTAAGACAAGTGTACATCTTCTCACCAGACCTAGAGCTGAATTGATAATCTTGCCATATGGTAATGAATGCAGTAGAGTTCCTTCAAAGATGAAGACATAAAGAGCGTAAGACAAGTGTACATCTTCTCACCAGACCTAGAGCTGAATTGATAATCTTCCCATATGGTAATGAATGCAGTACAGTTCCTTCAAAGATGAAAACATAAAGAGCGTAAGACAAGTGTACATCTTCTCACCAGACCTAGAGCTGAATTGATAATCTTGCCATATGGTAATGAATGCAGTACAGTTCCTTCAAAGATGAAAACATAAAGAGCGTAAGACAAGATTTCTTCTCAAAGATGAATGAAATCTTCCCATATGGTAATGAATGGCAGAGTTCGTAAGACATAAAGAGCGTAAGACAAGTGTTCATCTTCTCACCAGACCTAGAGCTGAATTGATAATCTTCCCATATGGTAATGAATGCAGTACAGTTCCTTCAAAGATGAAGACATAAAGAGCGTAAGACAAGTGTACATCTTCTCACCAGACCTAGAGCTGAATTGATAATCTTCCCATATGGTAATGAATTCAGTACAGTTCCTTCAAAGATGAAAACATAAAGAGCGTAAGACAAAGTGTACATCTTCTCACCAGACCTAGAGCTGAATTGATAATCTTGCCATATGGTAATGAATGCAGTAGATTTCCTTCAAAGATGAAAACATAAAGAGCGTAAGACAAGTGTACATCTTCTCACCAGACCTAGAGCTGAATTGATAATCTTCCCATATGGTAATGAATGCAGTACAGTTCCTTCAAAGATGAAGACATAAAGAGCGTAAGACAAGTGTACATCTTCTCACCAGACCTAGAGCTGAATTGATAATCTTCCCATATGGTAATGAATGCAGTACAGTTCCTTCAAAGATGAAGACATAAAGAGCGTAAAAGACAAGTGTACATCTTCTCACCAGACCTAGAGCTGAATTGACAATCTTCCCATATGGTAATGAATGCAGTACAGTTCCTTCAAAGATGAAAACATAAAGAGCGTAAGACAAGTGTACATCTTCTCACCAGACCTAGAGCTGAATTGATAATCTTCCCATATGGTAATGAATGCAGTAGAGTTCCTTCAAAGATGAAGACATAAAGAGCGTAAGACAAGTGTACATCTTCTCACCAGACCTAGAGCTGAATTGATAATCTTCCCATATGGTAATGAATGCAGTACAGTTCCTTCAAAGATGAAAACATAAAGAGCGTAAGACAAGATTACATCTTCTCACCAGACCTAGAGCTGAATTGATAATCTTCCCATATGGTACCTTCAAAGATGAAGACATAAAGAGCGTAAGACAAGTGTACATCTTCTCACCAGACCTAGAGCTGAATTGATAATCCCATATGGTAATGAATGCAGTACAGTTCCTTCAAAAGATGAAAACATAAAGAGCGTAAGACAAGCTGAATTGATACATCTTCTCACCAGACCTAGAGCTGAATTGATAATCTTCCCATATGGTAATGAATGCAGTACAGTTCCTTCAAAGATGAAAACATAAAGAGCGTAAGACAAGTGTACATCTTCTCACCAGACCTAGAGCTGAATTGATAATCTTCCCATATGGTAATGAATTCAGTACAGTTCCTTCAAAGATGAAAACATAAAGAGCGTAAGACAAGTGTACATCTTCTCACCAGACCTAGAGCTGAATTGATAATCTTCCCATATGGTAATGAATGCAGTACAGTTCCTTCAAAGATGAAGACATAAAGAGCGTAAGACAAGTGTACATCTTCTCACCAGACCTAGAGCTGAATTGATAATCTTCCCATATGGTAATGAATGCAGTACAGTTCCTTCAAAGATGAAGACATAAAGAGCGTAAGACAAGTGTACATCTTCTCACCAGACCTAGAGCTGAATTGATAATCTTGCCATATGGTAATGAAAAGATGAAGACATAAAGAGCGTAAGAGTACATCTTCTCAAACCTAGATGAAGACATAAATGAATGCGTAAGTTCAAGTGTACAAGAGCGTAAGACAAGGTGTTCTTCACCAGACCTAGAGCTGAATTGATAATCTTGCCATATGGTAATGAATGCAGTACAGTTCCTTCAAAGATGAAGACATAAAGAGCGTAAAGACAAGTGTACATCTTCACCAGACCCAGAGCTGAATTGATAATCTTGCCATATGGTAATGAATGCAGTACAGTTCCTTCAAAGATGAAGACATAAAGAGCGTAAGACAAGTGTACATCTTCTCACCAGACCTAGAGCTTGAATTGAATAATCTTCCCATATGGTAATAAAAGATGCAGTAAAGAGCGTACAGTTCCTTCAAACCTAGATGAAGACATAAAGAGCGTAAGACAAGTACATCTTCTCACCAGACCTAGAGCTGAATTGATAATCTTCCCATATGAAGACATAAAGAATGACAAGTACATCTTCTCTTCAAAGATGAAAAATCATAAAATGAATGCGTTCCTTCAAAGATGAAAACAAAAGAGCGTAAGACAAGTACATCTTCTCACCAGGCCTAGAGCTGAATTGATAATCTTCCCATATAGTAACGAATACTGTAAAGTTCCTTCAAAGATAAAGAAGTAATGAGCGTAAGACAAGTGTACGTCTTCTCACCAGACCTATTCATTTTTACGTTGACGCAATCCTGAGAGAATTACACGTTCTTCCAGGATTCATTATTGACAGCCACAATCTTAACAACATTAGTTATCCAGATGACACAGTATTCAAACGTAGAATGAAGACTACAGTAACCTCTACTTCAGGAGTGAGCAACCGTTTTGAGAGTACGTGCCAAAACTGGCTAAATCTCTGACACAAAATTTTTCCACGTGCCTGTTTCGAAACCTCAAAACTAGCGGCAACTAAGTTAAAACTGGGCCTATCTGAAATTATATTTATAAAAGTATCAGCCTGTTTTTATTTTTTGTTTTTTTTGTTTTCCTCTATTCACGAGAAATCAATTCTCTTTTTCCCTCTTCAAATTAAAGCCTTATGTATTTTCTGTTCCGAAACAATCGTTTGTAGGACTTCTTCTTTAAAGAGACATTTTAAAAATGTTCATAAGCACTTAAGCAATAAAATAGAGGAAGGAAAAACGAGAATTAATTTTTCATGAACTAACATGGCACGTAGAATTAGAACACTCTACCCCAGAAAGCGAAATAAAGGTTTCAGTTCGACAATCCAACCACCTGATGATGGCCAGAGCGTACAATATCTTAATATCTCTAATATCCTTTTTATTTGAATGACATTATTTACATTATTCGGACTATTGTCCTCGTCTTTGTCGCCATATTTATCACAACGTTTCGGCCGTTGTACGCTCTGGCCTTCTTCAGGTGGTTTGAATGTCGAACTGAAACCTTTATTTCGGGTAGAGTATTCTAGTTCTACGTGCCATGTTAGTTCACGAAAAGTGAATTCTCATTTTTCCTTCCTCAGTTTAAATGCTTAAGTTCTTCTGAACATTTTCAAAATGTCTCTTGTTTCGGAACAGAAAATGCATAAGGCTTTATTGCCTTTCTTAATCATGCCAATGTTTTCAGTCTCGTATTCTTTAATTTCTCTAATATCCTCTTTATCTGAATGACATCGTTTCTTAGCTAATGATCGTGACATTCTGCACAATCTATAAAGAGAAGAAAGTCAAAATATACGTGATGAAGATACACATAAAAGTGAGGTATTTGGCACGCATGCCAAAGGTTATCCACTCCTGATAGCAGCGGTTATGCTGAGCGTACAACTGCTGAAACGTCCTGAATATGATAATAAAGATGAGGACAACAGTCCGAATAATGTAAATAGTGTAAATAGTTGAAATACCTCATCCCAGAAATAAAGACTGATCCTGAAGAAGGCCGGAGCGTACAACTGCAGAAATGTCCTGAATATGAAAATAAAGATGAGGACAACAGTCTGAATAATGTAAATAGTGTAAATAGTTAAAATACCTCATCTTAAAAATATACACAGATCCTGAAGAAGGCCGGAGCCTACAACTGCTGAAATGTCCTGAATATGATAATAAAAATGAGGACAACAGTCCGAACAATGTAAATAATGTAAATAGTTACAATACCTCATCTCAGAAATATAGACAGTTGTTAGGAAGTTGGGAAGAGTCATGATCACCCACTTTGTCATAGTTCACTGGACATAAAACAAGAACGAATACAGAATCGTCAGCGGTGGCTATAAGTAATGATCGATCATTGATAACTGCACATATTTATCGATTATTGACAACAGTCTACAGATCTGATATTGCCGCTTAACTATACTGAGCGGGTATCGATGCCAGCATATACTGATCGATTATTGACAACTCTGTAGAGATCTGTAATTGTCGCCTTATCTATAGCGATTGGTCATTGACGTCAGCATGTGTTTATCGATTATTATCGATTATTATGACTCTATAAAGATTTGTAATTGTTGCCTATCTTGTTAATTCTGTCATGATCTTCACTGGGGTTTTTTTATGACCTGATGCCACCTTTCGTTATGCAAGAAGACGATCCAAGTATTACCATACAGGATTTAACAACGGACACAATCTTGAAAACATGATATGTGGACGACATTGTTTTCCTGGAATATCGAAAGATGCCTTTCCAGAAACTAAGCAAAGTATTAAGACACATGAAAATGTCACAGACGCAAAGAGCTCTGAACTGCTACTGCTGTTTATAGAACGAAACGATCCTAAGAGAACGAGAATTTCTCACAAGAATGGTCTGGTCTAAAAAAGGATCTCTAGTCTGTGGTTGACGGAGGCAGGAAATGGCTTGTAAACTTTTATGCCTCCAAAACGAAACTGCTCTCCTTTACCCATCATAGAGAACCCCCACCCCTGCTTTCCATCAGGATGGCTGAAGCCCAACTCCACAAAAGCGCTTCTCTGCACCTGCTTGGTCTCACGCTGTCCGCTGACCTAGAATGGAACAAATACATTGAATCAATTGCTTCATCTACCGCAAGGAAGGTTGGTTCTCAGTGCCGTGCCAGAAAGTTTTTCTCGTCTAAGTTCATGCTTCCAATCTATAATTCAATCATCCGTCCTTGCATGGAATATTGCTGTCATATATGGTCTGGTGCCCCCACTGTACGTCTCGAGGTCCTCGACAACACCCAGAGACGGATATGCAATGTGATAGGTCCTGATCTGGCATCTCGTCTAAAGTCACTATCTCACAGATGTGCTATGGCCTCCTTCTGTCTCTTCAACTGCCCCGACGCTGGTTCCCAAACTGCATGAATTTAAGCGAGCTACTAGGTTGGTATCTCTGTCCCACCCTTTCTCTGTTTATTTAAAACGGTTAAATACAGCCGTCTCTTCTACTCCAACGGCTTCTTCTCTCACACTTCCTGACTGTGGAACTCCCTTCCTCTTACTTACTTCCCTGATAGCTATAATCTTCAAATATTCAAAATGTAATGTCAATCGACATCTTCTGATGCCTTGATCTTGATCCCCCTGTAGAGGACCCGGTAGCATGCAGTGCTGGCCTACAAAACGGTGGCCTTGTGCCAGACACTACTTACGAATACCGAATCCACTAACAAAGTAAAGATAATAAATGTGTGATCTTTAGTGAGGAAAAAGGGTCATTCGACACGTGCATAAAAATAGTAAAATATAGATAGCCAGGAGGAAATGACAAAACGAGTCTGGTGGAAAACAAACATAAAAAGGAAAAATACTCACTGCGAGGTTTAATAATGTGTGTGTAATGTTATCTTTTTTTTAAACTGATTCGTAAAGGTCAGAATTCAAAAGAGGTGTATGAAAAGTTCATCAATCTTCAGTGAAGAAAAACTCTAGGTTCTCTGGTAGTGAACAGAGGAAAGTTCGAACAAGTTGTTCGCATCAAGACGAGGAATCAGTTTTGGAAAAGTATGATGACGACAGTGTCGTAGACTCTGGTAGAAAATGGAGGAAGGTTCAAACATGTTGTTCGCATCAAGACGAGGAATTAGTCTTGGAAAAGTGTGGTGACGACAGTATCGTAGACTCTGGTAGACGATGGAGGAAGGTTCAAACATGTTGTTCACTTCAAGACCCGTCCTTCTCAATACCCTTTCCTCAAACAACCCTCTTTACTCTTGTTCTCACTCTCTGTAACCCCTGGGGTGCTAGTGGCACTCTCTTGCTTGGGGTGATATGCTTAAAAAAAAAAAAACGTCACATACACGTACACAAACACACACACACACACACATACAAACCTTCTCTTACTTGCTTCCTTGATACCTATAATCTTTAAATATTCAAATATAATGTCAAAAACAGCTTCTTTTCTCGCACTTCTCGGCAGTGGAACTCGCTTCCTCTTACTTGCTTCCCTGATGGCTATAATCTTCAAATATTCAAATGTAATGTCAATTGACATCTTCTGATGCCTTGATCTTGTTCCCCGTCCTTCTATTAATCCTTTCCTCAAACCAGCTTTTTCATTCTTGCACTTGCCCTCTGTAACCCCTTGAGTGCTAGTGGCACTCTCGCCTTGCTTGGGGTGAAATGCTTAAAAAATATGATCTAAACAAGAGAAGATACGCGGATGACATTTGATGGCGGACTTGGAAAGGAAACTGTTAGGACTCTGAAACAAAATAGTAATTAACAATGCTTAAAAAAAGGGGCGTCTACTCAAACACGTGTATCTTATGAAGTATAATGTTTAAAGATTAATAAATAAGACACTTCTAGGTACTCTGGCATTTGGCCGACGGATATTTAACTGAATGGACATTTAGCCGAAACTATGGTGGCCTACTTACATGTGTCTGTCACACTCTCTATCGTAATGTGTTACATATAGCTATATTTATTTATTATTATTTACTGTATTAATTCATAACTTTTCGTTTTTTTAACAGGCTTTTTTAAAAATCTGTTTTGTATATATCATATTTTACTTCAAATATTACTGTAATATGATAAGTATTTTGCGAAAAAGCACATTTTACTACAGTAAAAATCTTAAGCTTTTACGATATGAAAGATCTTTCAATTTCTCTTATAATGATCATTATCTTAAAGCTTTTATCTCACTATTAAATACGAATTTAAATAATTAGGTGCTACTTTTTACCCAAATACACTCAAATATTTTTAAAAAATACTAATTTCAATAAACAAATATTGAAATAAGAAATCTTTTAACTTTAAATTTAGATTTTGCAATTTAATCACTTAAAATTCATTGGTAATTATTAGTCCTATTCTACCTTATAATACTACTAATTAAAATGCGTAAAGTATTGCATGTTACTATTTTTACTTTTCGGTGAAATGTCTCTGGGTCAAATGTCCGTTCGGCCAAATGTCTCCCGGCCAAATATCCGTTCGGCCAAATGACTCTGGGCCAAATGTCCGTTCGGCAAAGTGCCCGTTGGTCAAATGTCTCTCGGCCAAATGTCTGTCAGTCAAATGTCTCTCGGCCAAATGTCCGTCAGTCAAATGTCTGTCGGCAAAATGTATGTTCGGCCAAATGTCTGTTCGGCCAAATATCCATTGGCCAAATGTCTGTTCGGCCAAATATCCATTGGCCAAATGTCTGTTCGGCCAAATGTCTGTTCGGCCAAATATCCATTGGCCAAATGTCTGTTCGGCCAAATATCCATTGGCCAAATGTCTGTTCGGCCAAATATCCATTGGCCAAATGTCTGTTCGGCCAAATGTCTGTTCGGCCATATATCCATTGGCCAAATGTCTGTTCGGCCAAATGTCTGTTCGGCCAAATATCCACTGGCGAAATGTCTGTTCGGCCAAATTTCTCTCGGCCAAATATTCGTTTAGCCAAATGTCTATCGGCCAAATGTCCATTCATGGAAATGTCTCTCGGCCAAATGTTCGTTCGTTCGGCGAAATGTCTCTCGGCCAAATTTCTGTTCGGCCAAATGTCTATCACCATTTCTCATTTTGGATTACAGTGCGGCTGACACAAAACGATTTTATTCTGTTTTCTTTCTAACTGAATAACTAATAAGTAATTTCTCTGAATCTTACGGCAAATGGTATCAAGATGGATAAACGACTTATTTAAAAACCTGGAAAAAGGAAACTCGGTGTATTGTTTCTTTAGCTATTAAACATTTTCTGGGATGGACAATTATGCTGTCATGCACACACGCACACACACACACGCACCACACACACGTGTATATATATATATATATATATATATATATATATATATATATATATATATATATATATATATATTAGAAGAAAAAAGCCCACATGTGCTTCATATGGTTTATAAAATAGAGTAGATAAGTTGCTTAATAAAACAAACACAAACGAAAGGGTAGCGATGTGATCATATATATATATATATATATATATATATATATATATATATATAATGAAAAACAGACCACTTTAAGGTACCATTACAATAATTTATTTCACCAAAATCCTTTTTAAAGGACTCCGGATCATCAGGTAACAATTCCAACAACGAAATGAAAGGAAAAATGGGATTAGGAATTAATGGGTAGTGTAATTAATGTAATTTAACAGGGGGGGGTGAGAGTTGTAGTTAGAGAGACAAGGTAGAGTATAGGAAGGGGTTAATTTCATATCTCTCTTAAGCATGCTTTATATTGGGGTAGGAGGAGTGACCGAACGTTGACCTATTTAGATGGTTAACTTAACAGAAATGATATATAGGAATGGGAGGGGAGTAGGGAGAAAATAAAAAGAAAATGGAAAAGAGAGAGGAGACAGACGACAGTAATACAGATATATCTAAATGAGTGTTACGACAAAGAGAGAGGGGGAGAGGGAAGTGAATCGAAAGAGGCTGTAATTTTGTTTTAACAAAATTATGTAAAAGATAGATTTCAATGCTTGATAGAAATTAAAAAAATGATGAATGTTATCAATTTAAACATTTAATTTTTTAAGTAAATAGTTTAGGGACTTAATATAAGTTAACTACTTTTTTTATTAGCACATTTATCGAGAACATATTAAAGAAATATTCAAAATTATAATAGTTTATTTACCCGACCAATTGTATTTCCATAATATAGTAAGAAAATTACGGTAACAATAACATCTATATTAGTTTTACTTTTAATCTAATTTATGAATGCAATTTTTCTTTATTATTATATGGGTAAACTTAATTAAGGTTTAGGTTTCATTATTTAATAATATTTGAGGGTAATATTAAAGATTTTGTTTTTTTCTTATATGTATCTCACAAACATATTCATGCAAATCCATATATACATACGTTAATTTACATGTGCAAACTCACACATAGACACACGTGCAACAATATACACAAATGTTCATCTATCTTCATACATAAATTATATATACATACATTTCTCAAACATTACCTATATTCTAATATTTGAAATTTATTTAGATTTTAGTTTTATTTTATAGTTAAAGTTTAACTTTAGGTGACTTCTGAAGTGCCTCATTATTAAAGGAATTTCGTTAATATTATTATTACTATTAATAGTTAAAGAATGGTATATTTAAATTTAAATTATCAATTTTAAAATGAAACTCCCTCCAGAAGATAAAAATACACTCTCAAAATTCTAATTATAGAACATTAAAAGAGAAAGTGATATTAAATATTAAAATATTATATAAAGATAGATAGATAGATAGATAGATAGATAGATATGAATAAATACCTTCAGAAATAGAAAATCTCTTTGGCCCAAAGTGAGTTCTAAGTAAATTAATGTCCAATTTTAGAACAAACTTTTCATTGTATTCTAATGTTAATTTTATATCAATCTCTTTCAGAATTCTGTTCTCAAATACCTGACGCACCCCGGGTATACGCTAAAAATAGTATTAGCTTAGGCATAAAGTAATGTCCGATTTTAGAATAAACTTTTTTAATTTTGTTCTAATATATGATTATAATAGTTGCACAAAAAATCTATAACTAAATCCTAATTATTAAATTATCCTCTCTGTTAATTTTATATCAATCTCTTTCAGAATCCTGTTCTCAATTACCTGGCGCACCTTGGGTATCCGCTGAAAAATAGTATTTTTACTTATTTTAGCACCGTTTAATTCGAGAGTAAATGCTTATTCTAAAATCGTACATTATTTTCTGAAAAAAAACTCATTAAATTAGCTTTAAAAAAAAAAGCATCCTACATTCGATATTTTAGCGATTCTTGGAAATCCAGACAGTCGCCCCAAAGTGTGGCTTTCTAATTCCATCAGCTTAACATTTTGAAACTTACATTTAAAAATCAGGTCACTGGAATAATTAACTTTTTGGTAAAACCTTTGAAATTAAGGTGCACATGAATTAAGTAATGTCACATTGCTTTTAATGCTGAATCCCGTTTTCTTTCGACAAGGAATAACAATTAATTTCAAAGAAGCCTTTGGTATTAGCTAATGATGCTGTTCTCTATCGAAGAATATCGGATCTAATCAAAAACTCTACGATATTTTCCGATGGTCTTGCCATTTTTCAAAGAGTCTCAAAAATTTCTTGGATGTGAAGATTTTCTAATCATACATTTAGAATTTTTTTTTCCAGTGAACCAAATATGCGATAGGAAATATCAGAATGAATAAAGGTTAAAGAAGAAGAAGAAGAAGAAGAAAAAGAAGAAGAAGAAGAGAATGAAAGTAGACGAAAAAGACAAAGAGAAAAAAGAAAACGGAGAAGAAGAAGAAGAAGAAAAAGACGAAAAAAAAGTAAAAGGAAGCGCAGATGAAGAAGAAGAAGAAGAAGAAGAAGAAGAAGAAGAAGAAGAAGAAGAAGAAACCGCAAAAGAAGAAGAAAAAGACGAGGAAGAAGAAAAAGAAATCGTAAATGAAGAAGAATAAGATATAGAAGATAAGGGAAGCGCATGAGATGATGAAAAAGACGAAGAAAAAGGAGAAGATATTGAGAGCGCAGAAGAAGTAAAAGATGAAGAAGGAAAAAAAACGAAAACTCAAAAGAAGAAAAAGACGAAGAAAAAAGCGGAAAAGAAAAGGAACGTGCGGAAAAAGAGGAAAACACGAAGAAGAAGAAAAAGACAAAGACGTAGAAAAAGAAAATGCAGAAGAAGAAGAAAGAAAGAGCAGGAGAAGAAGAAAAATAGTGAAGAAAAAGAAAAAGAAAGCACAGAAGAAGAAAAATAATGAAGAAAAAGAAAAGGCAAGCGCCGAAGAATATTAAAAACACGAAGAAGAAGAAAAAGAAGAAGAAAATGAAAGCCCAGAAGAAGAAAAAGACGAAGAAGTAGAAGAAAAGAAAAGCATAGAAGAAGAAAAAGAAAACAGAGAAGAAAAAGACGAAAAAAAAAGAAAGTGCAGTAGAAAGAATATAGGACGAAAAGTAAACACACAAGAAGAAGAAGAATAAGAAGAAGAGAATGAATGCAGATGAAAAAGAGAAAGAGAAAGAAAAAGAAAACGGAGATGAAGAAGAAAAAGACGAAGAAAAAGTAAAATGAAGCGCATATGAAAATGAAGAAGAAGAAGAAGAAAGCGCCAAAGAAGAAGAAGAAAAGAACAGCATAGAAGAAGAAAAAGAAAAAAGAGAAGAAATAGACAAAGACGAAAAAGAAAAAAAAAAGAATACGCAGTAGAAGAAGGAAAATACGACGAAAAGTAAACACAGAAGAAGAAGAAGAAGAAGAAGAAGAAGAAGAAGAAGAAGAAGAAGAAGAAGAAAGAATGAGGAGGAGTTGTTAAATAAGATTTCAAAGAAAATATGAGACGGGTTCAAAGATAAAGTCAAAAGACAACTTTTCTTGGTGAGGCTGAAATAACAGCAAAGAACTATTATCTTGCCACCCGCTGCTTACCAAATACTTATAAAAGCAACAACAGAGAAACTATAATATAAGTTCATATTTCATCAACCTCCTCTTACTTAGGCATTATACCACTTTCTCTTGACGTCATTTTTAAATCAACCTCCTCTGAGTTGCACTTCCGGTGTCGCTAAGTCACGTGGAATCCGATTTGTAAAAGCCGAATTCAAAATCTGTATTAATTGAAGCGGGGTGATTGTCACCCGCGATGACGCCATAAGTATTGTACAATGTGAGACCGGCCATCGAAAGGAAGCCGGGAAAGTGTTTCTGTCGCCGTAGCAATGGCCAACCGGAAGCCAGATGCCGTCGTGACAAAGATGGCGGGTAAAGTTAGATGCGTTTCGTGACAGCTTGACGAATGCACTTTAAGACATTTATTTTTCGCTTCGTTGCGTGTTTGCTGATGGCTTGAGAGATTAAGTGATAGCAAGTCTCTGAGTTGAAACATAGGTTCCCGTACGATCACCGACGTTAAGCAACGTCGAGCCTGCTCAGCACCTAAATGGGTGACAGCTTGGGAACATCAGGAGCTGTAAATTTGGATGTGACGGGGTGCATAATGGATGATAGCTCGGAATTGTTAATTGGAGAATCGAGTTCCTATTTCAGTTGGGTTCGTTTTCTTCACTGACGTGCAAATGACCTTGGGAAAGGCATGAATCCACCTCCCCCATCTATGGGTTAATTTGTAAGACTTGTATCACTAAACGGCTATTATATAAAAAAAATCTAACAATCTAAAACTATTTTCTGGCTTTAAATAACCTGCAAAGAGTTGATAGGCCGTAGAAAATGAATGAATCAGTCAATTAGCTACACAGGCATGTCTTTTAGATTTATTTATATTCTCTGGAATATAAATGTATAGAATCTACCGTGGACACAAAATTGGGGTTTATTTTATATGTTGCTTTTCATGTAGAACTGGTCCCCCACTTTATATCCACATTATAATTTCTTGTTTGTTGATAAGCCGTAAAAAAACGAATCAATCAATCAATGAAATACTGATTAGCTACACAGTGATCTCTGAGATTTACTTACCTTCTCTAGATTATAAATGTAGAGAAACTACCATGGTCACAAAGTGAGGGATCATTTTATATATTGATTTTAATATAGAATCGATCCCCCACTTTAAATCCACGTTATAATTTCTCGTTTGTTGATAAGCCGTAGAAAACGAATCAATCACTCAATGAAATACTGATTAGCTACACAGGGGCATGTCTTAGATTTATTTACATTTTCAAGAATATAAGTGTATAGAAACTACCATGCCCAAAAATGAGGGATCAGTTTATGTATTGATTTTAATGTAGAATTGATCCCCCATTTTATAACTACTTTTTTAGTTTCTTGTTTGTTTATCAAATTCTGATCAGGTCCGGATCCACGCCTTCTCTCCCGCCCCCGCGATTGGTTCATTAGTAAGACTTGTGTCACTAAACCAGGCGTTCTCAAAGTTGCTTGTCCCATGCACCCCTTCCACCATTTGTCAGAATGCCATTCCCTCTTCCTTTTCAAGGTGAAAGGTCAAATAGGCCAAATTCTATAATTGCTCTCCTCCACGCCCCCTAAACTTACTGTGGTCACATTTCACTAACCCCAGGGTTAAATTTCACACCTGCTGAGAATCCCTTACACTGAACCATTATTATCTCAAAAAAAAAAAACTTCTTTTTTTTTTTTAAAGCATTACGCCCCAAGCAAGGCGTGAAGCCACTAGGATCCAGGGGGTTGCAGAAGATTTGGAGCGAGAGCAGATAGGAGTGATAGGAGAAAGGATGAGGAGAAGGATAGTGGGTAGATCAAGGCAACTGGAGATGTCGATTGACATTATATTTGAATAGTTGGAGATTATAGCTTTCAAGGAAACAGTAATTGAGGAGGGTGTTCCACTGGCGAGAGGTGCGAGGTATGAAGCTATTGGAGTAGAAGAGACGGCTACATTTGAAAGTTTCTACAGTGTAAGGGGTGGGAAGTGGGATGCCAGCCTCGTAGGGCGCTTTGAATTCATGGAGTCTGGGAACCAGAGAAAGCAGCTCGTCAGAGCAGTTACCATGGAAGTATTTGTAGAAAAGACAGAGAGAGGCGACGGCGCGTCGGTGAGAGAGTGACTGCAGACGAGACGCTAGATCAGGGCCAATTAGATTACATATCCGCCTCTGGATCTTGTCAAGAACTCCGAGGTAATCTAAAAATATTTTCTGGCTTTAAATAACCTGCCATTGATTGATAAGCTGTAGAAAACGAATCGACCAGTAGAATTTTCAGAATCGTTTTCAGACATGCCGTAGTCGTAGCGGAAAATAATCTATCATTCGGGGACGCTTCTGGGTTCTATCAAAACTGGAAAGTGAGGACTTAGCAGCTGCTGACCATATATGACAATAATGCTCCATTTTAGAACTGATCTGGCACTTGTAAAAGTAGAAGATAGCACGAAGCGTCAACTGCAGAGAACCAAGCATTTTGCCTGCATCTTGAGCTATGGATCTTATGCACGAATTTCACTTGATGTCAGCGTGAGTTTAAGACCTAGTATTCTCTCAAAGCAAGTAGCCTCTCCAAGTGGATATCCATTCATCGTGATAGATCGGAGTCCAATCGGTGAAATTTATACCCCTTGACACCAGTGTATTGCTTTTGGATTTGTTATGTACATATTTGGGGTACCTATAGTGTGATATTTGGGGTACCTCGTATGATACTTGTTGCTATACAACAACGACTCAAGAGGAAACTTGTCCGAAGTAAATTCTTAACGATGGACGCAAAACGGCACCATGGCTGCCTTAAAAGAAGACAGTATACTCCTAAAGAAGACTGTGTATTATAGTGAAATGCACTTGTATATATCCGGTCGTATATCAAAATAAGCTGGTCTATGGCCGGTTTTTTTTTATTATAAGCGACTAGCAGTAGAGTCCGGCGTTGCCCGGGGATGTAACAGTAAGAGATAGATCAAGTATCCACCATCATAAAGACTGAAAAATAAAATTGACAAAGATTATTGTTTAAGGTTGACGGACACGCATGTCTTAATTAGTTTTTTATTTTTTATTTTTATTTTTACGAATTGGTCAAACCCAAACTCAAACAAAACATTGTTTAAAATCGTTATGAGTCTACCGATTGAATAGAATTTTATTATAAACAATTGTCTTGTAAATGGAATTTTAAAGCATTCTGAATGTAAAATAAAGAAAAAAGTGTGCAAGACAATAAGAAACACTACATGCCAAAAAAAGTGAAGTTTTGTTGAAATTGGTTGAAAAATGTAGGTAGCCTTTCTGTAATCTTTTTTAGTTTTACAATTTATGATTTTTACTTATTGAATACAGTAAAAAAAAAAATTCATATTTTGCTTGTGGTGATTCATAATTAGAATTCTGATTTGAATATATTTTCCACTCGTTGTTTCTAATACAAAAATATTAACTTTATTTGGGTTTATTAATTATGATCTAACAAATCTTATTCATTTAGTAGCCTTTCGGTAATAATAATCTTTTTTTACAATTTATGATTTTTACTTATTGAATACAGTAAAAAAATTGGACACCATGTGTATTTAAAGTAGTTTCCCGTTCCGGTTATTATTTTTAGTTAGGACTTTTGTGTATGTTTAAATTTCATTATCTTTCCCTAAAGATAAAGAATTTATGTTTGTATTCGTACAATCAGTAGAGATCGTTAGATTATTGTTTAAGGATGACGGACACGCATGTCTTAATTTTTTTTTTTTTTTTTTTACGAACCCAAACTCAAACAAAAACATTGTTTTCAATCGTTATGAGTCTACTGATTGAATAGAATTTTATTATAAACAATTGTCTTGTAAATGGAATTTTAAAGCATTCTGAATGTTAAAAATAAAGAAAAAAAAGTGTGCAAGAGAATAAGAAACACTACCTGCCAAAAAAAAAAAAAAAAAAAAAGTGAAGTTTTGTTTTATCGGCTGAAAAATATAGGAAATCCGCTCCCATATTTAAAGGAACCCACACACACAAACAAACCGATGTGAGTTGTCCCCCTTCCATTTTCACGATGTCTCTTAATCGTGTTTTCAAATTGATTTTGTGCAAAAACAATTATATTTTTTCCCATTTTGGCGCTGTTAGAACCACCATAAGGTAATTTTATGTAGTCCTGTGAAGTTTTGTTGAAATCGGTTGAAAAATGTAGGAAATCCGATCCAATATATAAACGTTACACACACACACACACACACACACACACACACACAATCTGCGTTTTATAAGTAAGATGACGCCAGTGGTTCTTTTACATTTACTGAAATGTATTTATTTAACTGGCTGCCTTCCTTTTATACTAAAATAATTCCGTTGCAGAATATGGATTTATGACAAATATAATAAAAAATGGTGCAACTGAAATGAAGAAAAAGATTATTTTATTGTTCAGAATTAATAAAACCAGGTAAAATCAGGGTGTTCTAGAAATGTTCATTTTTTTTTATAACGAAAAGACGGAGATAGATAGATAGATAGATAGATAGATAGATAGATAGATAGATAGATATTAACAGGAAGTGATAGAAAGAAATTAACAGGCATAGATAGATAGATAGATAGATAGATAGATAGATAGATAGATAGATAGATATGAAACGACTGAGATAGATAGATAGATAGATAGATAGATAGATAGATAGATAGATAGATAGATAGATAGATATTAACAGGAAGTGATAGAAAGATATTAACAGGCATAGATAGATAGATAGATAGATAGATAGATAGATAGATAGATATTAACATAGTGATAGAAAGATATAGATAGGCATAGATAGATAGATAGATAGATAGATAGATAGATAGATAGATAGATAGATAGATAGATCTAAAAAGTCAGAGATAGATAGATAGATAGATCGATAGATAGATAGATAGATAGATAGATAGATATGAAACGACTGAGATAGATATTAACAGGAAGTGATGGAAAGATATTAACAGACATAGATAGATAGATAGATAGATAGATAGATAGATAGATAGATAGATATGAGACGATTGAGATAGATAGATAGATAGATAGATATTAACAGGAAGTGATAGAAAGATATTAACAGGCATAGATAAATAGATAGATAGATAGATAGATAGATAGATAGATAGATAGATATGAAAGGACTGAAATAGATAGATAGATAGATAGATAGATAGATAGATAGATAGATAGATAGATAGATAGATAGATAGATAATTATTTCTACCTTAATTTACAATTAAGGTAGAAATAAAAAGAAAGAATAGTCCGGTATTCTGCACATGCATTTTCCTCTCTGCATGACTTCATTAAGTCTCGCCATTTCTTTCTTTTATAATCAAAGAAAATGAAAGAAAAAAAACACACACACACACACAGAGAAAACCGCCTTTATTTTGATTTCCTCATTAATGATGGAAAAAACATCATTTTAAAAATCGGATTAAAATTGTCAGTGTGACTGAAATTAATTACAATCGTAATACGATCCACACGAATATTTATTTCCAACAGCCCGTCTGTATTTACACAACTAATTTCATACACACACACACACACACACTCACACGTACACTCACACGTACACACACAGATATAGAGATAGAGACACACACAGGTGCGCGTCTGTATTCTTGCATGCATTTATTTCAATTTGTTTGAATATAAATGTATTCAACTGCAAAAGTACAACACAGTCTTTTGTTTACGGACAAGACATCAAGATTCTTAGAAACTGAAGTTAATTCAAAATTCAAAATTCAATTTCAAATTCAGAAGAAAGCGGTTGCAATAATTCTACAACAGTATTTTTCCATCATCAAGACTCCTCTAGATTAGCGGTTCTCAACCGGAGATCTATATGGACCCAAGTGGTCCATGTAACAATATAAAATAGGTTTTAATACCAGCCTTAAATTTTTCAGGAAAAGTTATTACCAGTAATAAATTTTTGAATAAATATTACCAGCAATACATTTTTGAAAAAAAATATTACCAATAATAAAAATCTTAAATGCATTAAATAACTCTTTGAAGTTGATATGCCGTGAAACAAAACAAACCAAATCAACTGGGATTCGAACTCGGCTCTCCGATTCCTGAATTTGAGCTATCTATTACTCGATCCTGCCTCCTACTTTAGGCATAATATTTATTTATTGATAGCATTAAGATATCTTGAAATCTTTTCCAGATTCTAAAACATTTCTTACGTTAATTCGATTGTATCTGTCTATATTTCGGAGATAGGATATTATGTACACTATTTACATTAGTCAGTCTATTGTCCTCGACTTTGTTGCCATATGTATCACATTTCGACCGTTGTACGCTCCGGCCTTTTTCAGCTGGTTGGAATGTCGAACTGAACCCTTTATTTCGCTCGCTGAGGTAGACTGTTCTAGTACCACTGCCATGAAAATACAAAGGATCTGCGGTCCATATAACAACAGGACAACCTTCAAAAACTTGACGACACTTCGCAGATATCTCTCCCGGATAAGACCCCCCCATAGAGGAGAACGTGACTAAAGACTGTGTGTACGCTATCCCGTGCAGCTGCGGAAATAAATATAAAGGGTAGACAGGTCGCCCTCTTAAGGTAAGGCTTCAAGAACACCAAAAAGCTGTAACACGAGGGGAAGTGGAAAAATCAGGCGTGGCTGACCACATATGGAGAGAGAAGGGAGATCACTGCCCTCTGTGGGATCAGGTTGAGATCATAGACAAAGAACATTATTGGAAAATTCGTAAACTTAAGGAATCAGCACATACGCTAGGCCACAAAAATCTCCTGAGCCAACCAAGCATAGAAATGAATCCAATATGGGAACCAGCAATGACGAGTGCCAGAGAAAAGCAATAATAACAATGAAAATTACAATATGAGCTCTGGTAAAAATATGCAATGATAACAGCAACAAATGCAAAATGAACTCGGGTAAAAAATGGTTACTGAAGACATTAGGCTTATAATACCCAGAAATTCATACACAGATGTCCTCAAGGACACATGGCAGAGTGGATTAGTTAGTTAGATCCAGTGACAGGACCCAAAGAGTGTGATTTCAATACCTGGTTACGGCGGTGAATAACTTGGAGAGGGAAATTGACATCCATTAAAAACATGGCACGTGGAACTAGAACAGTCTAACCCAGTGAGCGAAATAAAGGGTTCGGTTTGACATTCCAACTATCTGAAGAAGGCCGGAGTGTACATTGTCCGAAACGTTGTGGTAAATATGGCAACAAAGATGAGGACAATAGTCCGAATAATGTAAATAATGTACATAATACCTCATCACAGAAATATAGAAAGATACTGAAGGGTCGAAACGTTGTAATAAAAATGGCGACAAAGATGAGGACAATAGTCCGAATAATGTAAATACTGTACATAATACCTCATCACAGAAATATCGACAGATACTGAAGGGTCGAAACGTTGTAATAAAAATGGCGACAAAGATGAGGAGAATAGTCGGAATAATGTAAATAGTGTTAATTCGATTGGCTTTCAAATCCTGTTCTACTTTACTCATCGTCTGCTGAATCTCCGTATTTGTTTAATTTGGTCATCCCAGATACGTAATTAATATTCTGTGTTGTTTTGCTCGACCTTATGTCTTCCGTTTTCATAGAATCAATGGCCACTTCTTTCGTCCCACTATTTTGTTTAATGGTTCTTTGCAGTTTAAAAAAAAAAGCCTGGGAGCTTCTACGCACGCGCAATTCAAAGTTGGGAAGACTGCTTCCTGCATTCTCACCACCAATCAAAAAGAACGTCTACTCCCGTCCAATTAAAATGCGCCTGACAACTAAATCCGAGTTTCGTCGGCGGGAAAATCACGCGCGGACCGATCTTGATTTTTCAATTAATCGAAAGGTGACTTAACCTGTCAGCCACACTTCAGTTCCGATATGACAGGTGTTTGAGGCAAATGATGTACGCGACGTTACGCCAACGACGAACGAAAGAAGCCCGGAGTGTGAGAGAAAATAATATAAACGAAAAAAGCCCCCCCCCATATAAAATAAAATAAATAATTAATAAGGAAGAAGGAATAGAAGAGAAAATTGAACAAACACGATATTTTAAGTCCGAGAAAAGACGTAAGTAAAAAGAGATAAACAAACAAATAAATAAATAAAAAGTTGAAGATTACTTTATATTCATATCTATTTATCTATATTCCACTTATCATTTTTATCTATTCTTAGTGGCTTAAATGTCAATGGTAACGATACTATTAATCTTTTCCCTATAAGGAAACATTCGACATTCATTGACAAAACAATCATTGCTAATCGAGTTACGTTTTTCTTCATTCCTTGGCCATCGTGCTGGGATCAAAGTGTAGCATCTGTTCTCCTCATCTCTAATGGTAATTTTAATCATTTCCCTATAAGGAAACATTCGGAATTCATTGACAGAACAGCCATTGCTAATCGAGTTACGTTTTCCTTCATTCCTTGGCGATCGGACTGAAATCAAAGTGTAGTATCTGTTCGCCTCATTTCTAATGTTAATGAAATTTTTTTATTAACATAGTTATAACTTATGAAAAAGCTTAAAATCCATACAATATTTTTTCGCCGCTGCATAATACTATAATATATATATATATATATATATATATATATATATATATGTGTGAAAATATATAGAAAATAGGAAGGAACTGGTTAGGTAAATAGTCCAAAGTTCCTTAGTATTTTTGTTATTATTTTAAAAAAATAGTGCTCGATACAAAAGTAGAGCATAAATATAATTATTTATTTAAAAATATGATTCCAAATCGCTACATAAGAGGTCTCATGTTTCAAAACAAGAGCCGAAAACTTCAATATAATCCTTTAAATTAAATTGAGTTGAAATTAAAAAGGGCTCCGTTCCATCTTCAAGCGAATTTTTTGTTTGAAACAGACAGATAAATAGATAGATAGATAGATAATGAAAAGACCGCTAGGTAGATATATAGTTAGGAATAGACTGAGAAAGGGAGATAGAAACATACACAGATAGATATGAACATAGCTAGCGAGATAGACACAAACGGACTCAACTAGATAGATAGATAGATAGATAGATAGATAGATAGATAGATAGATCTAAAAAGTTGCTTCTGAATATGAATCTTGCAGCGTCTTGCCGTAGACTCCCTGTTTATTTCTCTTGTAACCCTTTCTGTCTAGGCTATTGTACGTATTTATACGCAAACACTGTCGCCCTCGCCTGCGTACATGGATGCACACACAGATGCAGGGGGAAAACGGAAGGGAATATCTGCTATAAATAAATACTTTGAAATAAAGTTTATTTTCGGAACCTACACAGTATACCTAAGATCTGCGACTCTGAAAATGGACCTACTTCCGGTAGGTCTATTGTACTTGAGGCGGTTATCTTAAAATATGTGCTTCTGCATGTCGATATGTTTAAACTGATAGATAAAAAGCAATCAGTAGTGATTTTCCAAGCGTAGTTCGGATGTGGCACAAGGCCGAAAGTAAGGGCGCCCAGTGAGAATTGAACTCACTACTCAGTCGTAATTATTCTAGCGAGACAAGCTTGCTAACCATTACACAGTCTCCAGGTGCCCCCCAAAAATGAGTAGACTGACGCATACACATACACGCATTTATATATACATATACAATGTGTTGAGTGGGGGGGCAACTCTAGGTGGTGTAATGGTTAGCAAGCTTGTCTCGCTAGAATAATTAGTTAGAGTAGTGAGTTCGAGCCTCACTGGGTGCCCCTTACTTTCGGCCTTGTGCCACATCTAATCTATGCTTGGAAAATCTCTAAACAGTGTGTGTGTTGGGTGGGAGGAAATAAATATTCGTACACCTTGAATTTTCTTTTAATTAACATAGTTGTAGCTGATGAAAAATCTTAAAATCCATACAATATTTCTACACCATTGCATAATGCTGCACTATACAAAAAACAATTAGAAGATTTTGTTATAAAAGAAATTATGTGTTATGTGTTAAGAAATGGCCGAGGTCCGACAATTTATTTATTAAAGACATTTTTATGTTTAACGTATCTATAAATAACAACGTTAAACATAAATATGTGTTATGTATAAAGTTTCGAGGCGAAAAAAGTATTCGTACAAAATATGTCTTTAATATCAAGTCTTAGATTACCTTTATTTACATAATTCTTTGTTGGACTTTGGTAGATTCTTCCAATTAACTCATAATCTAGAACTTTCCACAATTCATTTCTTATATAAGCTTACCTCTGCACACAAATCATCGACAATAATTATTATCAAGATGAAAGGCAAGGAACTATTAAATTCACAAAAAGAATTGATCAGCAAACATTGGAAAGAAGGCAAAAGCAGAAATCCAGAATGTACCATTATTAGTTCTGTTATTGCTAAGTATAAAAAGGTGAAAACTGTTGTGAACGAATCAAGATCTGGTGCACCATGCAAGATTTCTCCCAGACCAATGAGAAGAATTCAGCGCCAAATGCATGAAAATCCAATGACTACTCGAAGAGAAATACAGGAAGAATTCAAAGCATCAGGTATTATTGTTAGGAAGCGAACAATAAGCAATGAACTTCAAAGGAGTCAACTAAGACCGCGTTCTCCAAGAAAAATTCCGCTATTGAAGAAATATAGGGATTCCCGGTTAAAATTTGTTCGTGAGCATAATAAACCTGAATCATTTTGGGAAAGTGTTTTTTTTTTTTTTATGGACAGATGAAGCAAAAGTTGAACTATTTGGACGTAATTCAAGGACTTACGTTTGGAGAAAAGACGACACAGCCTTTGCGCCGAAGAACAAAATCCCAACAATGAAATTTGGTGGTGGCAATACCATGGTTTGGGGTTATTTTTCTGCTAATGTTGAGGAAAGGATATAGAGAAGGACACGGATCAGGATCAAGGCATCAGAAGATGTCGATTGACATTACATTTGAATATTTGAAGATTATAGCTATCAGGGAAGCAAGTAAGAAGAAGGGAGTTCCACTGTCGAGAAGCGCGAGAGAAGAAACTCCTAAGAAGTATTTTGGTTGTTTTTTTACTTATTTATTTACTCTGTAACTCTTCAGCTCCCCTCGTTTTTTTTTTTTGGGTGGGGGGTTCACGCCTACCTTTTCTCTTCTTATTTTACATATTCTTGTTTGACTAAAGTCAAACTTATTTCTTTTCCTGGTATAACCAGAATTCAATTTTTGTTTAGTGTTTTATTTTTGTTGCTTATTTGAGTTATTTTTTTATTTTTATTTTAGTAATTTCTTTTCAATTTAATTTGTTTTTAAGGTACCTTTAATAAGTTTCTGTATTTTATTAGTTCTAGTTTTTTTGGTTGAAGTCTGTTTTCTTTTGTTTTCTTTAGTTTCTTCATAGAAAAATATATTGTGCTTGGCTGGATTTAAAAAAAAAAAAAAAAAAAAAAAAAAACACCCGCTGATTCAAGAATAATCAATCATGGCCGACACGGGTCGGTTTGTAAAGAAAAAACCTATTTGGAGAGACAGAGCTGACGCTAGGGTCTCGCCCCCAGCCCTCGATACGCTTTTGATACGCCTCACCCTTCTACTACATGCCGATTTCGAAGTTTCCCAACCTAGTGCTCCCAAAACCTCAAAGGAAAATTGAGAGAGGACAGTGTTTTTTTTTGGTTTTTTTAAATTACCAAAAATCAGGGAATTATCCAATTTAAATAAAAATTTCAGTACATTTTCATTACTTCTTTACTTTTATAATGAACTAGCAGCATCACCAGTCCTTGCCCGTGCTTGATTAAAAAATAATACGACTCATACAGCAATCGCTATCACTTGACTTAAAATATTTTTGCCCTTCCTTGCCTTTAAAGGAGTGCCCTTTGCCGTGCTGATGTTGCTACATGCCTTACTTCTTGCCTATTTTACACTGCGAATTTTTTCTAAGTTCTATACTAAACATTAAATCTGTTACGAAAAAAGAACTAAACAAAATGAACACAAAACGATCAGCTTTAAAAAAAAACTCGTAACTGGAAAAACCGAATGAAAAAAGAATGTTAACAACAAATACTTTTTCACGCCCAACCCAGTTCTGCGGAATCAGAATCAACGTTGAGTTTTAGCAAGCGAATGAGCCAATTGGAGTAAAGTGCCATGCAGATTTAAATTTTTCCCACTTGTGACGAATGCAGCTATCGATTTTTTTTTTGCATGCTAGCATGCTAGTTAACATTTGTGTCAGTCAGCTGTTGGCTCTCACGCTGGCCAATAGAATCTTCCTGCCTATTGGCTCACTCTGGCCAGTAGAAAATGGCCGCAAACTACATGAATCAAAACAGACAACTGAAATTTTTCAAGATCAGCGTTCCGTTTCAGTTGTCTGTTTTGATTAGTCTTACTCTTATGTCCATCGTCTTTTCATGATGAATTAAATATAGTCTAATGTTAATTATGTTTTAGGAATATGTCCTGAAGATGGTCTACTAGACCGAAACGTCCGACGTTGACATTATATTAACA